>ML213517.1:6756-132694 GCA_004369045.1 Heliocybe sulcata | reverse complement strand
ACCAACGCTAACTCCCTCCAGCCAGCGCCCAGGTATTCAGCCGAAACTGGAGGCGCTGCGCGCGCTGTACCAGGGCAAGAAGATCATCGTCGGGCGGGACAAGCTGGATGTGGTAAAGGGTGTTGTGCAGAAGGTGCGTGCTGTGTGGTTTGACATGGGGAGGGGCTGATGGATGGGATAGATGCGGGCGTTTGAGAAGCTGTTGCAGGATTATCCGGAGTGGATTGGGAATGTGGTGTTGATACAGGTGCGTTGGGATTCTGGTTTTGGTGGTTGTTGCTCGTTTTTTTTTTTTTTTTGGTTTTGGGCGCTCCCTGCCTCTGCCTCACTTTCTTCATCACTCCACCTTTTCACTCCCCACTTCCCTACTTCCTCCCCACCCGCTGTTCCACTTCCCAATCACTGACTGCTGGATTAGGTGACCTCGCCTGCGCTGACGGACTCGCCGAAGCTGGAGCGGCAGGTGAGCGAGATTGTGAGCCATGTGAATGGGGAGTATGGGAGTTTGGATTTTATTCCTGTGCATCATTAGTGAGTGTTCGTTGTTTTAGTTTTTTTGGCTCGGGCGGGTGCGGTTGGGTTTTGGTTTTTGGCTCGTGTGGTTGCGGTCGGGTACCGTGATTCTGGAGTTCGTGCACTCGGGCGCGGAGACTTCATGTACCCGTGGCGAGATGCGGGGACGTGTTTCTCTTCGGCGGCTGGAAAGACGTGTTTAATCGTCTTCTTTGATTTCCGTGTTTCGAGGCGTGACGGGCTTCTTGATCGACATCTTCTGCCCCGCTAACGCCTCCCCGTAGCCACCAAACGATCAAGAAGGACGAGTTCTATGCGCTGCTGTCTGTGGCTGACCTGGGTGTGGTGACGCCTTTGCGGGACGGGATGAACACGACGAGCATGGAGTTTGTGATTGCGCAGGAGAAGACGAAGAGGAGCCCGTTGGTGTTGAGTGAGTTTATGGGGATTAGTGGGGAGATGGGGGAGGCGATGTTGACGAATCCGTGGAATTTGGGGGTGAGTGGGGTTTTGTTTGTTTGGTGTGTGCCGGCGAGATGGGTGTGGCGGAGGCTCGTGGGTGACGTGGGTGGCTGGCGTCCGGGTGTTGCCAGTGGCCTGTCAGCCGAGGCACGTGATTTATGAGCGTGGTGAGCGGCTCAGATTGGGGGATCTCGGAGTCGTTGATGCGTGGAGACGGAGACGGGCGCGGGGAGATAAGCGTGTTTCGGCTCCGTTGTCTTCTGGAAGCGCCCTGATCGCTGACACACATCAATTCGCTGTTGTGCCTCGATGACACTGCTGACGTGACACGTATATATAGGAGGTCGCGGCTGCGATGCACCACGGCCTGTTGATGAGCGACGAGGAGAAGACCAGGAGACACGAGAGTTTGTATAAGCAAGTGACGACGCATACGAGTCATACGTGGGCGGCGATGCTGGTGCAGATGCTGCTCGAGCGCGTGGGGGCGGCGGGGATGGCGAGGCAGACGCCGCCGCTGCCGTTGGAGATGATGGAGGAGTGGTATAAGAAGGCGGGGAAGCGGTTGTTCTTGTTTGACTATGATGTGCGTGGTCCCTGCGTGTTCTGCGGGCTGGTTGTTGGTGGGCTGACGGGGTGGGGTGTAGGGCACGCTCACGCCGATTGTGAAGACGCCGAGTATGGCGGTGCCGAGCGAGCCGACGCTGGAGGCGCTGGAGAAGCTGACGGGGGATGAGCGGAACGTGGTGTATATTATCTCGGGGCGGGACCAGGAGTTTTTGGAGACGCACCTCGGGCACTTTGGGAAGCTGGGCATGAGCGCGGAGCACGGCGGGTTCATCCGCGAGCCGGGGCAGGCGGGGTGGACGAACTTTACGGAGAGCTTGGATATGAGCTGGATGAATGAGGTGCATGAGATTTTCAAGTATTATACGGAGGTGCGTGGTTGCTGTAGTGGGGTTTGTGCGGGGGCTGATTGGGTGTAGAGGACGACGGGGAGCCATATTGAGGTGAAGAAGAGCTCGATTACGTGGCATTACCGGGCGAGCGACCCGGAGTGGGGCGCGTTCCAGTGCAGGCAGTGCCAGGACCTGCTCGAGAACAACCTCGTGCACAAGCGGCCGATCGAGGGTGAGTGGGCTTTGTGCGCGTGTTTCGAGTGTGGATGTTAACGTTCATCGCCGTGTTTGTAGTGCTGGTCGGCAAGAAGAACCTGGAGGTGCGCCCGATCGCGGTGAACAAGGGCGAGATTGTGAAGCGGATATTGTACCTCCATCCCGATGCCCAGTTTGTGTTCTGCGCGGGCGACGACAAGGTGAGGGATTCGTCGGTGGACTTGGGTGCAGATTAGCTCATTCTATGCTTCTCAGACCGACGAGGACATGTTCCGCGCGCTCTTGTTCCCGACCGGCGAGTCCAAGTGGACAATGGAGGCGCCGCTGTCCGTGACCCTCGCGTCCAAGGACAAGTCGCAGCACCCTCCGCGGGAGCTCGCTCTCCCCTCTGAAGCCATCTTCACCACCGCCGTCGGCCACAGCAGCAAGAAGACGCTGGCCAGCTGGCACGTCACGACGCCCGAGGAAGTCGTCCAAAGTATGCTCAACATCGTCAACGACGTCAAGGCCAACCTATGATCTCCTTATCCGTTCCTCTATCCATATTCTACCATAGACGAGGACTATAACGTCACGGGCTAATGATTTAGCATTCTGATCTGGTTAATTATTCACGGCGGTTACCCAGCTACTATTCACGATATAGAGTATCATCTGGTTAGAGGGGAAGCAAGAGAAAGAAGTTCATTTTTTTTCATGTACCATTCATACACATACATCAATAAACGATTAACTTCATCAGTGCAAGCAGCCCAAGCCCAAGAAGGGACGAGAAGCAGGAAAGTGCGGAGAAGATACCTGACCTTGACAAGTCGCCTATGCAGCGTCCGGTTGCATGGCAACGGCCTGACCTCCTTTCGCAGCGGTAGGCGTGAACGTGTGCCAGCGGTCATTGAAGCGGACATCTGTAAAGAGATGAATGAGATGGATCTCCCGGACTATGATGAAGCTATACTTACCAAGGGGCCGACCGCCGTACATGTAATTTTGAAACTTGGCAATGGCAGTTTCCGCCTCCGGGACCGTCGAGAACTGGACGACACCCATGCCTTTGGATCTCGTTCCTTCGAACAGGATCTCGGCCAATTCGACCTGACCGGTAGTTTCGAAGAGCTCGACGAGATCTTCGTTCGCCGTAGACCAAGGTAACTAAGACGCAGAAGAATGAACTTCCATGGACAACACGGTAACTGATCGTGCTTACATTGCGGACCATAATCTGCTGGCTAGGTTCCGCGTCAGGGAAGGGAGCAGCAGCAGCGCCACCGAATCCTTGATTGCCGAATCCACCACCATAGTTGTCCATCCTCAAACCGCCGCCGACTTGCTGATCAGGACCAGAGTAGTCGGCGTACAGATCCTGCGAGAAGTCTCGGCCAGCACCAGCGCCTCCGCCCTGGAAGCCGCCGCGGAAACCACCTCTGAAGCCACCGCCCCGGAGGCCTCCCCGGAATCCGCCACCACCTCGGGGTCCACCCCTGAAACCGCCACGGAAAGTACCTGGTCCAGACAGACCAGCATACCGGTCCTAACCCGAGCGTTAACGCAGGTCTTAGCACGTCAATCAGACTATACTTACCAAGCGGACTTCCAGCTGACGACCGTACCAATCGAACCCATTATACATCTCTGAGTGATTAATGAGCAAACCCGACAACAGCGGTGAGACAAGCTCTCTAGACGTACGAATGGCATTGCCGGCGTCCTTCGCCGTCTCGAAGATAACTGTTCCAGAACCCTTGGGACGGCCATCCGCTCCAATGTTGATATCGGCGCGGACAATATTTCCCGCAGACCGGAAGAGATCCTTCAGGTCCTGCCAGCCAGCTTGGTAAGGCAACTAGAAGGCAAATTCGTGAGGGCCAGAGGGTCAAAGGTAGATGACACAACGTACATTGCCGACGTATAGCTGGTTGCCCGGGTTCTCGTGACCAAAGTGGTTGTGGTGCGGAGGACGAGGCGGCGGCGCGGCATTCAGCCCTTGCCCGGCCATTGCCATACCTATTTTGCCCGGGACCGGGGTCGCGCCAAACCGGGATTCAGTTTCTCGGTCCTGCAGAGTTGATCGTGTCTCGAGGTGTGGAATGACATGACTTGCAAACGCACCTCACGAATGAAGACAGGCCGGCCCAGCAGCGGCACTTCGGACAGTTCGCGAATAGATCGTTGAGAGTCCTCCTGGGAGGCAAACTCCACAATTCTTTATGACGATTCGTCTTAGCATCACGTCTGCCTTGAAAGGGAGAAACAGCTCACCCGCATCCCTTCGAAACTCCGGTAGGAGTTACGAGAACCTCGGCGAACAGGACCTCACCAGCTAATAACCCCAAAAGAAAACTCCCATTAATAAACCATCCTCTCAGCTCGCCATCCATCAGTAAAACCAAAATCGAAGCAGCGTCTTCCCCCACAGCTGACGAAACCACTCCTCTCCGAGCGAACTCTGAGTGATCCGCGAATCGCCTGCGCCTTTGGCCTTTTCCATAACCTCCCGCTCTCCAAACTGACAGAAACAGCTAAACTGAGATCTCCCAACCCACCTCCCCTCATGAATTCGATCAGGTCCCTGTACTTGACATCGTAGCTGAGGTTGCCGACGTAGACCCGGTTTTCTCTCTTGCTCTGTTTGGCAAATTCGACAGCCTCCTCATGTGGTGCATTCATCGGTCCACCCAAAGAACGCGCAAATGGATCAGCAGGCTTCCTATCCCTGCTCCGTGACCGACTGCGAGACCGCGAACGGGATCGCGATGAACGTGAACGACGACGCCTGGGAGACCTGGAACGACGCGACCTAGATCGAGAGCGGCTTCGGGAGTGCCGCCGACGCTATTTAACATTTCTTAGGACAAAACCGAACGGTACTCTTATCGCGACTGTACGGGTACTCACATCACCGTTACGCCTTTCCGGCTCCCAATGGTCACCATCTCGTGTACCGCGACGGCTTCTACCTAGAAAGTATCCCATGATATCAGTACAGAACGTAGGCTACGATACAGTCGCAACTACGAACCAGACTCTCGTCTATCACGGTCCCTATCCCTGTCGCGATCCTTCCTATCCCTGTCGCGGTCTCTGTCTCTTTCCCTCTCGCGATCCCTTTCTCTATCTCTTTCATAGTCCCGGTCTCTATCCCTCGGCTTCTCCTCAGCATCGTCCTTGTTCTTCATGTCAACATCCATGATGGGCGACCTAGGAGAGCCAGGCAGGTGCTAAACGCCGTGGAAAGGGAGGGGTGATGGTGGTATACTACAACCACTAGGGATTTTCGATGGCGTGTGACGTTCGTCAGACGCGTCGTTCGTCGGCCTTTGAATCGGACTTCCGTTTCTGGTGGCGTCAGTGCACCCAGTCTTGTTTCGAAGACCTAAGTACATGTTTCGAAGACCTATATACCGATGATGCACATTAGACCCTCTAGACGTGAGCTCTGTGCTCCTCAAGGAATGTTGATATGGTCAGTCTGCAGAGCGTCTGCGCATCCAAGGTGAATCTCGCATCCCATACTCCTCGCCAACTGCCTTCTCCTTCTCCTTTTCCCTTGCATGTCGCGGGAAAACACAGGAAAGCTCTTCCTCACACTTTGAGGATTATACTATTCCCAAGCCCTTCAAATCCGGCCCCGTTTCTATTCGTGGCTACGAAGACAAGAAGAGGGACCTCCTTCAGCCCATTGAGGAGCCCAGGCACCGAGGCAGCTCATCATTAATACCCTGTACTGTCCTACCAATTCGGCCCTGTCCCTCTGTCCACTCAATCGCTGGCCATGTAGTCTGGTGTCCGTGCGCTCCTCGCAGAACCCTCTAATTCTCAGGCAGCACCTCTTTCGCTTCCCCTATGGTTACTGGACGCAATGTTGGAGGAAGCAAAAGGGAGCCGACTGAGCATCAGATTTTAGATGCCTTCTATTTACGGTGCGTACTCATATGGGCTCTCAGCCTTTGTTGTGCTGGTTGGACGGAGATGGGATCCTTGTATCTCAGAGACATTCCCCGCTCGTCTCAGATCGTGCCCCTTCTCTGTGGCACTGGTAGGCATCTGGCCTCGTATACATGATGGAACATGCGAACATCCACTTCACGAAGCTTTTCCTTTACCGCTGCCGTTAGGTAAAGCTAGAGGGAGGGCAGGTACTCCGTCTATCATACCGGATTAATACTAAAGGACCCCTTGTTTTTGTCTCGCCAAGGCCATGCACTACATGTCTCATCATTGACACAATGCGCCCTTGTCCTCCTTTTGCACCTGAATCTAAGCTGACATATCCAACAGCACCCACAACGTGACCTCCCTCCGCACTCCCTTTCCCAGCGGAGGACGGGTTGGCGGTGAAGGAGGGTAAGTCAGCCGCGCACTATGTGCACGATTCGCCTATATAGCTGCTGTTTGGCATGGGCGGAGATACGATGGAAACATCGCTACGCTTAGTGGCAACTCACGCGATTCTGAGACCCTGGACCCACAAAGCCGCTATGCCACTCACGTCCCTGACAACCCTGGACCCACAGAGTCGCTACGCCACTCACGACCCTGTGGCGCCCCCCCTGCCGCACTTACTCGGAGAAGGACCACTCGGGTATAAAACCCTCGGTGCCCCCTCCAGTCCTTTCTCAACATCGCCTCCCACCTCTCGTCTGCAACTGCCTCACCTCCAGAGCTCTCCATACAAAGTACCCCTCGTCGTCCCTGCCAAAAATGTACGTCCCTTCTCGTATACGTCAACGCTGATCATTGACACCATACATACTACAGGGACGACCCACCAATCTACCGCCATCCCGCTCTACCGAGCGTCAGAATCATCGAACACCTCCAGACTCCAGTATCGCCCTCTGTCCAGGCCGTGACGCCCCTTCTACCGACAAATATCGAAGGGCGGCGCTAGAGACCCAGCTTCACCCAGGGCATACTCGCGCTTCATCCGGCACCTGCTATGCGCTGAATGAGACTAGTGCCTACTCACGCTTCATTCAGCGCATAGCTGGCAGCCTGCCGCCATACCGCGCCTTCTGCATCACTACCGCCGCTCGACCTCAACCTCAACCTGGTGGCGGCGGCGGTTAGCGAACCTAGATAATACGAAGCGCGATTGACCTAGGACACGAAGAGACCAGACTGGATGGGCCCCGTATACCAATCGGGCAACAACACTACCCAGGTCGATCAACAGCATTACACGGGTTGAAGATCAATGCTACGCCGCTGTCGCGGGCGCTCAAGCCCTCTGGACGTTAAGCTCACCGACCCAACTTCGACTTCGGGATGCGATGTAGGATGATACCTGGTTATGCCCATGTCTCTGTACGCCACATCCATCCTTAGCTACCCCTCTATGCGAGGCGAGAGCTCCACGATGGTGGCCGCACCATCTCCCACGCATGGGGCTGTTGCCGGCACTCGACAGAAGCGGGACTTAGCTGGGACATCAGAGCTGTGGAGAAGCATGCGACCAGCTTCTCGGATGCCATCTCCTCTCGAGTGGCCATGTCGCAAAGCTTTTGCGAGGTGGTTAGTCGTGATGAGATGGTATTTCGAGTATGAGGAGCGTGATGACAAGGTGAGCCGGATGTGATTCTGCATTTTTACGGTGGTTCCTTGATCTTATGTCCGGTGAGGATGGTCTTGACCCATGAGGCGGAGATGACGGCTTACTACGCAGCTCAGGTTCCAGGAGCTTCATCTACTGACAGTAGGGCATAGGCGGCGAGGTATTGAGGAGACACGGGCCCGAGTGTCGTAGGAGTAATTACAAGATTATCTGCCGGCCGTACGTTGGGTACCAGGGATCGAGTCGCATATCATCCCACAGGATGAGGTTCTCCGCAGCACACTGTCGGCGTTTCATGACACCAGAGACAGAGGAAAGCCCCCTTACATTTGACCTTCAGCTGTTCCTAGACCTTCACGAAAGACAGTATCATCGCCGAAGACATGCCATAGAACAACGTCAAGAAGAACCTGAGCAACTCAACCATCTCGCGTGGTGACGACCAAAGCGCCACTCGGAGACACCCTGACATTGGCGAGATAGACTCCTTGCTATCACGGCCACGCTTGCCCGGACGCGCCCGCGGCTACCATGGGCTTCAGCAAACGCAAGCGCAAGGACCGTTTGATGAGCTGTGAAGTTGGAATGTCAGGAAGAGCGAGATAGGCTGTCTGCCGCTGCTTAGCGGCGACTGCGGATGAGCGCGGGACGCGTTACGCTATAAGCCACAACAGCGGGCCATATCTCGTTGCGAACACTCGCAGTGATGAGGACAGCGCACCATAATAGCCTATTCTCTCACCGTGTAGATGGAATCACCTAGTACTTGTGGACGAAATCGGAGCCCGGGTATGTGGGGCTGTGGAACTCGTACCTTTGCCGTAAAATAGCGAAGGGTACTGTTGACATGCTAGGCAACCTTCATATTGAATAACATTGATAAGACTCTGAGCGTCTCTTTGTGGGAGGTACAATTGCCATATCTGCGATGGACCAAGGCACATCTAGGAACCCGTAGACATCGCACGAACCTGACCCTGCGTAATCGGTATCAACATGTCTGATGGAGCAGCAAGATGTCTGAGAGATAGTCTGCTTACAGCTCGTTATTGTGACAGCCAAAAAACCCCTGAGAGTCATACTTTAGCAGGCAGTTCCCATGCAGACAGCTGCGGGAAATAATACTCGATAAGGAGGACGTCAAGAGAGCAGTATAAAGCTTACAGTATTAATATACGTCTGGTACTGTCGCACCCCCCGAGCCAAACTCAAGATGAGACTTACTATCAACACAACTCTGATCGCCGCCCTGCTCCTCCTCTTCCTCAACATGACAGTCGCCAACGCAGCTTACTGCTGCTCTTCGACCACGGCTAACTGTCCTCGGAAGGGTCGCTTGATGATCCGCGACGCGAAGATGATGGGCAGAGGGGAAGAGATTTGCTGTTGCTCTGCGCCAACTGCGGCTGAATGTGCGGATCGCTGCTAGGTAGGTCTAATTATTAGATCCAAGAGCCGTCTTATGAGTGCTCACAATGGTAATATGCTTAGTAGAAACGTACGACTTCGGTCCTGTGTTCACCCATCGATCTAACAGGCTCACGACTCGGCTTTTAAATATCGTCCAGTTCGATTGATAGGGAGACAGGCGGGATGAATGAGAGTCCGGTGGAATTAAACATAACGATAGCGGATGGCTGCCTCCCGTCGATGGACATCGGATTTTTGACCACGACATCGGCAATCTTTAGCCAGCTCAATTGTGGCATCACGACAGTATGTAGCAGGCGTGATGAACGGTTCCTAGACCTGAGCTATATGAGATCGCCAGGCAGCGGCGAGAGATCTAAGGCACACCCATCAACAACATTCACCCTAGTCTCGCGCAAACATCTCATAAGGATTCGTTCTTGCTGAAGGAGGGAGGAAGGAGCCGGCGCCCTGCGGAATACCACCTCGGGATGCGCTGTCAAGTAGAGTTTGGCAGACTGTCATCTGAGACCAGGGACGCATACGCCACAGTACCTATCACTGACTTCCGCAACAATCTCACACAGACCTGTATACTGTAACTCACACGAGTGTGGTGCGACTGGCATCAACGCATGCTCGAGCTGTCTCGAAAAGCCGTCAACGGCTATCATGGCTGCACTGTCATTCAATATTGTTGGTTCGACGTGCTGCTACTATGGCACTTCCTCCGGTTCAGTTGGTCTGAGTAAGGGATCCAATATGCTGCTGCTGCGATGAGGACCCTTGAGAAGACAGTACTTATGAACGCGTAAATTCGTTTCGGGCTAATCGAGACTTAGAATAAGGTGCTCACAATTGGCCTAGAGTTGTTGCCGACAGAGCAAATTAACGTGGCAAGGGTGGAAAGTTGAAAGAAACGGAGCGAACTGCGCAATATTGTCCTGAACGTTGTTGATGCCGGTGAACGACACGACTTTCCCACACGCCGTCATTCCGTCAACGGAACCAAAGCTGGTGGCAGTGCAACGCCACCATGCCGAATGCTTCCGGTGCTTCGACCCCATCCTTAGCGTTCCGTCATTGGTCAGCTGAGATGTGCGAATAGCAAGCCACTCACCAGAGCAGGCCAGCATCCGACAGAAGCGGGTCCTTCACCAGTCCAGCTGCGGTCTCTGGGGCCACAAATTTCCTGGACGACGTTCGACAGGCCCAATTAATATTCGGTAACGCTCATCCGCCACGGGATCAAAACTATCAAAGTCCAACGGGCGACGCTCCTGCTTCTAGCAGAGATTGTCGGCTTCGACCTCCCATGCGCAAGTGGCATCCTAGCCGGACTCATGTCATCGGAAGCTCCACAGCGCCAGCGATTCATTGAGTTGATGCGCAGGCCACCTATGACCTGCGCGTGTTCCTTCACTATAAAGTCTTTGTAGACGTGCCTTATACCTCCATCCAACTCACCTCACCGACGACAACACCATCACCAATATCTCCTCTGCTTAACATGCGTTCCGCCCTCATCCTCTCCTCGTTGGCAGCTCTCGCCTACGGGCAGTCCATCCAAATCGGCGCACCAGCCGCAGGAGAGACAATCACCGCAGGCAGTAACATCACCGTCTCCGTCTTCAAACCCGTACGTCCCCCATCTCCGTTCCCTCTCACCCTGCTAACGCCTCTCCGTCCGCAGAACTCTTTGACGGGCTCGACCGAAGTCTCCCTCATCCTCGCCATCAACTCCTGCTCAGACGGCGGCTGCCAATCGCCCTCGAACGTTTTGGGCAACGTGCTCTACATGGGCGAATGGCAGCCCGACTACAGCAACACGTCGAGCTCGCTGCCGCCCCACCAGAACTTCACCGTTCAGGTTCCGGATAGCTTGCAGAACGGCACCGCGACGCTGAGTGCGAGTCACCTGGCGTTGATCGGGGTAAGCAATGCGTCTCTTGTGAGTGGGTCGAAATATTGATGATATCTTCGCACAGGCTGGCCCGTACCCAGACTTGGAGATCGTGAACACGACTGTGAATGTGGCGAATGCCAATGGCACCGTCGCGAATATGACCACTTCCGACGCTTAAGAACTCTGTTTCTCGACTATTGCATTTGTATCCATTGCTCTTGTACAGTACATTTCGGACCAGCGGCCTACTGTGTACTTGTCAACTTGACCTTTATGTAACAATAATGCCCTTTCGCACTCACTTATGTATTGTTTTTACCAATTGCTTGTATCATTGTCAATCATCCGAAGACCCTAGCGCTCGTCTCGTTGTCTTCTTTTCGCGCCTAAAACACAACTTGGTCTATTCCAACGTCTCGAAAGAAAGCCATCCATCAACTGCGCCCCATACGATCGTCTCCATGGGTTGGATGGGGTATTGAGACACTAAACGCAGCACCAACGTTCCTCCTCTTGCCTGCCATCTTGCACGAACTCTGAAATGCGCAGGCCCTCAGTGCTTCCCCATAAGTTATAACACACCGACAACCCTGGAAGTGCGCCTTGCAATCCCTTCCATGCACGCTCGGTAGACAGGAAGCCGCTCATAACCGGTATGAGACACCTGTATGCGACCACATCACGCATGTCCGACACCAGCTCAAGCTTTCCTACGCGGCTACGAGACCATACAGTTCGCCAACCGCAGACGAAAGGCTGCTGGGACCAGAAGATGAGGCTTGTCAGGTCATGCAGGGATGCAGATGATAGTATCACTTACCCGGGCATTGTGGCCTTGAGCCTACCAGCTCACGACAATCAAGGCAGACCTCCGCACCCGTGCGCATGTCTTTCTCATCTAACCAGACAATACTAAGTCTGAGCGGTCCCATCGTCGATCCTCGAACCTCGCAAGTAGAGCTCAGCGAAGAGCTAGCGATGGACGGAACAATCGGTACTGCTCTAGACCGGGTTGGCAGACCGCGACAAGATTTGCTAAAGTCCTGGGTGATGGGTGCCCGGCAGGTCCTCAGGCCTTCCACAATGCGACATGTAAGATCCTGAATATCGTGCCAGCATACCCACCAGCGGATAGGACGAAAATGCAGCTCAGATGCTATCCAAAGGCAAGCCGGGTTCCAACGTAAGTCCATGCGGCCTGCGCACGCGTTCAGGCCATTTCATCACCCGGACATTACAAAGGGCTCAGTGGTCGGCGCTTGACATCATTCATTTCGACGCGTCAATGTGCGTCCGTAGCGTACGTGATAAGAGAGGGAGAGAAAACAAAGAAATAGATTATAAATAAGAAACCGATACAAGTATAAAATACAACAAGATACAACGGAAAGACGTCTACTTGGCACCCGCACTCGAGAACTGAAAGTAAAGGCGATGAGAGGCTGAAGATGCACGGCACGGTTGAGATAGCGCACCTTGGTCACCGACTTTGTACCCTCAGAGATAGCGTGCTTGGCAAGTTCACCAGGGAGGATGAGACGGACGGCTGTCTGGATCTCTCGCGACGAGATCGTCGACTTCTTGGAGTACGCAGCGAGCTCTGACGGAAAGTGCACGATGAGCGCCGAAACCGCGCGAGTGGCCTGATAAGACTCACTAGATGCCTCCGTGGCAATCCGCTCAAAGATGTCGTTAACAAACGAGTTCAAGATGGCCATAGCCTTGTTCGAGATACCCGTATCGGGGTGGACCTGCTTGAGGACTGAACGCAGACGCGTCAACACGGCTTGCCCAAAAGCCCAACCGCAAAGTAACTCACCCTTGTAGATGTAAGACGAGTACGTCTCCTTGCGGACCTTTCTGCGCTTCTTGTCCTTCTCGCCGCCCTCAGCAGACTTGGCCGACGTCTTCTTCGCAGCCTTCGAGCCTTCAGTAGTCTTTGCCGGCGCCTTGGACGCAGTCGACGCAGGGGCCTTGCCGGCAGTGGAAGCGGGTTTGGGGGCCATTGCAATAGGTAGGCGGTTTGGTTTGGTGGCTCGCTGGCGACGGGGGAAGGGCGAGTGGAAGTGGTCCGGTGGAAGATACGGTGCAGAGCAGAGTCGCACGCCGCGGGCTTATATATGGGAAAGATCACGTGAGCAGGCGCGCTCTGTTGATCTGAACCTTATTCGCCGCGCGCGAGACGCGAGATAAGGTTTGGATCAACAGCCCGCGTCGCGCGTCGCTATAAAGCTCGTCTCTTGCTTTCGCCATGCCGTCACCTCTCTGCCCTTCGTCGTCGTCGCCGCCGCTCTCAACCTCGACCCACTCTCAACACAACCGCCACATCCACTACAATGTCTGGCAAAGCTAGCAGCGGCAAGTCCAAGTCCGGCAAAGCCTCCGGCGACGCCTCCTCCAAGTCCCAGACCCGCTCTCAGAAAGCGGGCCTCCAGTTCCCCGTCGGCCGTATCCACCGTCTGCTGAGAAAGGGTAACTACGCCCAGCGTGTCGGCGCAGGCGCACCTGGTACGTCTCCTTGGCTCGATTTGACTCGGGGCGAAGTCCGACGTCTTGTTAAAGTGTACCTCGCGGCCGTCCTCGAATACCTCGCCGCCGAGATTCTCGAACTCGCTGGCAACGCAGCGCGCGATAACAAGAAGCAGCGTATCATTCCCCGTCACCTCCAACTCGCCATCCGCAACGACGAAGAGTCAGTTCCATATTCTATCCTTCTACCATCCCTTCTAACCCATGTCCTCTAGGCTCTTCAAGCTCCTCGGCACCGTTATCATTTCTCAGGGTGGCGTTGTACCTTTCATCCAGCCCGAAGTAAGCACGGCCAATACTTTGTATTCGATTAGTGCTGACTTTGCTTTCAAGCTCCTACCAAGTAAAACGCAGAAGGGCAAGAAGGAGGGTGTTGAGGTCTAGACGCGTGGTTCTGCTTTCTCGTCCTCTTGCTTTCTGTACCACCAGTGTACTATTTATTTCTTTATAATCCTACCTTCGCATTGCTAGTCGGGAACTCCTTTGTCTGCTGAGCGTATCCCGGATGCCCATCAAGATATCTTTCTCTTCCAAGAGTATGTGTTGCAAGATGAGCACTGAGACGACATCGAGCCTCGCCCGGTCGATAAGGTGTAAACACAATGACATCGCCTCTCCGTCTCCCACTCTTCACCCTGGTCTCTATCCCGCATCCAAGCACCGCACCCTCGCACTACTTCCAGTTGCCCGCTCGCAAACGAATCTACTTCAACTGCTGCAATCCCAGCCCAAGCCGGCCTCTGCGAGTCAGCACGGCCGACGACACGGCCACAGCCAGTGCAAAAAGGAGCCAGCGTCCCCACCTCGACTTCGCCGCCCCCGAGAAGGCGTTGCGCGCAGGCAGCTTCGTGTTCATAGTTGATTGCAGGCCTTTGAGTTTCTTGCTCTACATGTATAAGCGGAGGTGAGCACGACAAGGGAGGGAAGGAGGGAAGGAGAGGAGGCAACGTACGCTATATGGGGGGTACCGGTTGCTCAGGAGCAAGTCGATCCTACATAAATGCGGATGTTAGGCATTCGTTGCAGCGAGTAGGGATACTGAAGAGGAGGCGCACCAGCTCGGTGAATCCAATGTCGCTCGTAGGTGGGTAAACATATCAAACCCGAACTTGCCCGTATGATATCCTCCACCTATCATACCCAGTATCCGTCAGAATCACACATTGACTTCGAGGAGAGTACGCACTTCCGCTTGGGCCAAGCCCTCCAAAGGGCAAGTTCTCCGCTACCGCAAGTGAAGAAAAACCACGCATGAGTAGAGAGGGGGAGGGTGACGTA
Organism: Heliocybe sulcata; assembly: GCA_004369045.1. Lineage (NCBI taxonomy): Eukaryota > Fungi > Basidiomycota > Agaricomycetes > Gloeophyllales > Gloeophyllaceae > Heliocybe > Heliocybe sulcata. Next base: position 117,930 of record ML213517.1, on the reverse strand, counting down.
GAAGGAATACGCACTTGCGCAGTGGAGAATATACTCATTCGCGACAGCAGCTCCGCTCTGCGTATTATCCAACACTATAGGGAGGTTTCAGTAAGGGTCGCTCAAGCCTACTGCTGGACCTTGTACCTTTCGATTTGAATCCCGAGTCCTGCGACATCATGTAGATCACAAGGGGATGATCGCTATGGACGAGCTCGAGCTTGAGCTGACTGCCCAAAAGAAGATGTAGAGGTGAACGCACCGACTGTTGATAAATGCAATCGCCTCTTCCACATTATCCACAGGCACAACTGGCAACACGGGCCCAAAAATCTCCCTGTCCAGTCGAGATCGTCAGCCACACAATCCCTCTTCATACAATCCCAGTACTCGAAAACGATATAGACGCACTCGCTCATCAACGAATCGTCCCCCTTCACATCCCTCACCACCGTTGGCGCTACAAACTTGGTCTCTATATCAACTTGGCCCCCGAGTACAACTGTGCCCTGGGTATTGTCGATGAGCCGCTTGATGCGCTCAGTGTGCCCGGTCGAGATGATGTGCGAGACGGAGTCGGATTGGGCGGGCCCTTCCGGATAGAAGGAGTTATAGCTGGAGATAATATGAGGCATAACATACGGAGAGGGAGAGAAAGGGAGAGGACGTACGCCTCCGTCAGCGCGTTAATGAACGTATCTTGGAAGTCCTTTTGTACGAGGACGTAATCTGGGGCTACACAAGTCTGGAACACCAGGTAAGACTATAACCCCAGAGCCTGGCATGCATGATCCGCCTACCTGACCAGCGTTGGCGACCTTTCCCCACAAAAGCCGCTTGACACCGGATGCCAGGTCACATTTGGAGTCGACGACGACAGGGCTTTTGCCTAATGGATGGTGAGTGATGGTCAACCAAAGTGATGGGGCATGGGGTACCTCCGAGCTGGAGGAGGCAATGTCAGTGGGAATTGTATGCAAGACGAAGAAGGCTCTTACCTCCAGTGATACGGGAGTGAGAGTTTTGGCTGCTGCTGCGGCAACGATTTTAGCTACTCGTCCGCTACCTTCAGGGAGAGTCAATAGTCGATCCGTCATTTGAGTTTGACTGCCGTACCTGTGTAGAGGACTGCCCGTCGTGTCAGAGCGAGCGTCATAACCAAAGTACTGCCATCAATGCTCACTATGACCCCACGAAAGTTCGAGCAACTACGGCAATGGGACAGATATTGATTTTATTAATGAGATGCATGACCAGGCTCAAGGGAAGAAGGTCACCTTGGAAGTCTCCGGAATTGCTCCGTTCACGACGCGGTACAGCTCAGGATCCATATATTTTGGGAAGAGTTCAGCGAGCAAAACACCAATTGCAGGGGTCAACTCGGACGGCTTGAGCACCACTGCGTTGCCTGCCGCTATAGCGCCAGCCTACGCGCCGGTTAATCGCCATACGCGAAGAACCAGCAGAGTGACAGCTCACCAAGGGACTCATAGCAAGCCACAGCGGATAATTAAAGGGAACAATAATCAGACAGACGCCCTTTGGTTCCTTGCGGATAGCAGGGCGCATAGGCGACCATGTCAAGCTGAACGGTGGCCGCTCCGTCTTGGCCCATTTGTCGACCCCGCTAATAGCCTGTTTGATCTCGGTTATTGTCGAGTCGAGTTCCAAGCTTTACTCCATTACTTGTCATTCAGCCAGTGCTGCGTAGGAAGAGGCACGACTCACAAAGAGTTCTCGAGGACGGGTCTCCCAAGATCCGCCTTGAACGCCTCCTGGAACCGTTCGGCGTTGTCTTTGACGAGGTACCCGAGGTTCACGAGCTGTTGTTTTCTGTAGGCTATGGATTTGGTTTTGCCAGACCGGAAGCCTTTGTCCAGGGTCGAATAGATCTAAACCAAGTGGGAATCCCGGCTGGGTATCGGTCACTTGGAGAGAAGGAAGTGATAATGACCTACCGGTTCAATCTCATCCACCGGAGTATAGTGAGACATTTCGGTTCTGTACGTTCTTACGGTATTCAGAGAGAAAGAGGCCAGTACTGGTGTTTTGACTTGAGGTATGCTGCGTGCCCCTGTAATTTCTCGAGACGATCGACACCCCGCCACCCCGCACGCGAAGTGATGCGTGGGAATTTCAGCGCACCTTCTGAGTTCTCGTCCAAATATGGTTTGTAACACGCCCCTTTCGGATGATTGTCAGAACCTCCGCCTCTCATAACCAAGTATCGATAGCCTGTTCCCTTTGGATTTGATACTAGCTTTCTTGTAATCAGCATAATTTATGACAACCACGAGAATTTATAATAATTTTAACCACCTTTCGTGCTACAGCATTCCCTGGCATTGTGGCGCCAGGTATTCCGGGTCTATTAATTATAACAAACCATTTCCCCGCATTGCCTCGCCTCGGGTAGGCGTCACGGACCACGGTTAATCTCGACATAGGCGCCCCAGAAACGCTGGACTAATATCACCAGCGGTGCTATCGACATCCCAGCCAACGGGGGTTCTTGCCCAGCTTGGGAAGTCCCGACAATACTGAGATACGGCTGGCACTGTACAACACACGTTATACACGACATAAACTGGCCAGTCTCGCAAGATGGCTCCATACTATGAGCTACAGCTCACCATCCTCACCGTCTTCTGTGTCATCTCACTGTTACTAGAACGACACGTCTCCAATAAGACGAAGGAGAACCAAGCAGGCTCTGGCCATGGCGCTACGTCGGCCGCCGTCGCAGCACTCACCAAGCAGTACTTGATCGTATACGCGATTGTCATGGGCGAGTCGATCTCCTAGTCTCTTGCTGAAGGTTCCGATCCGACCGCGCTTCGTTTGCCAGGCGCGGACTGGCTGCAAGGTCCCTATGTCTATTCGCTGTACAGGGAGCAGTATGGCTTTCCAGAGAGGATCGTCGCTGTGCTGTTCGTGACCGGGTTCATGTCGGCGGGGTTGGCAGCACCATTGATCGGGGCATGGGCGGACAAGCAGTACGTGCTCGACTTCATTTGCAGAAGCGAGTGTTTGACAGGCCATTTAGCGGGCGGAAGCGGATGTGTATGATATTCTGCATAAGCTACACACTGGCTTGCGTCTGCATCCTAATCCCGTCCCTACCTATCCTTTTCCTAGGACGCCTTATGGGCGGCGTCTCCACATCCATCCTCTTCTCTGCCTTCGAGTCATGGCTGATCTCGGACTCTTCGTCGAAAAACATCCCACAAGCCGACCTGTCTAACATAATGGGCCGCGCGACGCTCGTGAACGGCTTCGTCGCCACTGCTGCGGGCGTGGCGAGCAACCAGCTCGTCTCGTCCACCGAGTCTTTTGCCTCGCCCTTCGTCACAAGTGGTGGATTACTTGTTCTGGCTTGGTTTGTCATTGGGAAGCTGTGGACTGAGAACTACGGCGCTGGCGGCGGGACAAGTTCAGATTCTGACCTATTCCAAGTTACGCGGCTCGGTCAAGCTTGGAAGATTGTCCGCCAAGGTGCGTCTACCCTCACTACCAGCTTTCCATTCTAACTTGCCCCACAGACCCCGTTCTGCTGGTCCTCGGCCTCACCCAGACCTGCTTCGAAGGCTCCATGTATCTCTTCGTCTTCCTCTGGGTCCCGTCCCTGCAAGAATCCAAACCATCCTTATCGCCGCCCCTTCCCCTCGGCTACATCTTCTCCTGCTTCATGGTCTCGATGATGCTCGGCTCCCTCCTCTACACCAGCATCACCTCGTACTCTCTACATGCTGACTCGTCGATTGCGATACACGCAAAACTCAGCAGCCTCGTCTGCGCAGTCAGCGCGCTGGCGTTGGCTATTAGCGTGAAGAGCCACGACGAACATGTACGGTTCTGGGCATTCTGTGCGTTCGAGGCGTGTGTCGGGATGTACTATCCCGTGCAGGGCATGCTCCGTGGGACGCTGATATCGAACGAGCATCGCGCGACCGTAAGCATTCCTCCTCCTTTATTCTTTCCTTCACTGCGTCTAATCGACTTCTTGGTAACGCAGCTTTCCTCACTCTTCCGAGTCCCCCTCAACATCTTCGTCGTCGTCTCCCTCCTCACAGGCGTCTCTTCCGCCCGCCAGGCAGTCCTCACCGCCTCCTCCCTCATGCTTGCCTTCTCGTCAATCATGACCGGTAGCGTCGTCCTCCCCCGCGTCGAGCGCCAGCAACCGCACGAGCCGCCGTTGTCTGCAGAGGAGAGGTTGGCGTGATCGCTCCTCTTCTGAATACATTATAATGCAATATTGCTTACTAAAAGTAATGCGCGTTGTAGAAGCCGAATGTCGTTGATTATTTCCGAGGCGGCGATGACTCCTACCATCTCGGCCTATTCGCCTCATCAGGGGACGGAGGACGGGGCACTCACACAGTTGGCGTATAATTCGTTTGTTTAATTGTCCAACTGGCTGCGGCTGTGCTTTTTTTCTTTCTGGACGTGGTGGTCGTTGGCCTTCTCTGGATGTCTTCCTTGCGGGCGGTAGACTTTTGGTTAGTCTCATACCTCGATGGACTACAAAATGGATGGATACCCGTATGTATCTAGTGTGTAGGATACCTTGTTAATATGCACGCAGAGTAATCGGAGTGCTTGCAGTTTCTTTTATGCTGAAGCAAGGCTCTGCCGATCTTTTGCTGAATTGGTGCATTTGCGGGACCTATTCCGATTGGCTCTCGCTAAGAGTGATGTTCGGCCACAACGGCGGGGTGCTCGTCCGCCATCGCCTTCACTGCTCTCACAGCCATCTTCTCAGTCAAACGCTTTGAGTCGGGTCGGGCGGCTGGCCTAGCATTTATTGGGCTTGGGCGACTTATTGTGCGTCTACACGACATATCGTTTGAGATCTCTGTGTCAACTCAAGGCTACAGCAAACGCGTCTAGCTCGCCCTAGCTGCTCACTTACCGGTGGCCTCGCCGGTATCTTGCTGAGCTGAAGACCAGCGTATACCCAGGATGATTGAAGATTGGTATATGGAAGATGTCCCTTGGTAAGGATCTCAATTGAGCCTTGCTCGTCTCAGATCAAGTACCCATGGCTGCGTTTGCCTTCAACAGCCTGCCGACAGAGATCCTCACGTACATCTTCAGCCTCGCGCTGGACACCATCGACCCAGCGCCATACACCCAAACGTCGTTCTTGCTCTCTGTCTCAGCTGTCTGCGGCCAGTGGCGCGTCGCCGCTCTCGAAAGCCCACGATTATGGGTGAACGTCGGCTGCGATCTCTACAACTCCAAGCCAGGCCACGGGAACCTCCTGTACATGCACCTGCTGCGCTCCAAGATGTTCCCCGTCAACCTCTTTCTGCACGGAACGCAGCCCTGGAACACGGCGCAGTGGAAGATGGACACGAACATGCGCATCCTCACATCTCATGTCCAGAAATGGCGCCGACTCGTGCTCAAATGCGATTTCATCACGGCGTGCTTGGCATTGAGGTTTCTTTATCCTTTCGGCGCGTGTCTCGATAGCCTCAAGAGCTTGGATGTGCTTCCCATATGGGGCTCGCTGCAACCCGGCGAGTACGAGCCTTGCCCGCCCTTCTTGGCGATCCTGGAGCAGTCAAGGGCATGGCTAGCGCCCGCCTTGACGGAGCTTCATATAGGTCTGAGGCTTCCTCCGAAATGGTACCGCTTTTTCGCCCTGCCTAAGCTCACGAAGCTGGTATTCAGCTACGACTCGCGCCTTCAGCATCCTCTGATATGGGAAGAACTTGCGCTCGTGCTGAAGCTATGCACTCATCTGGAGCACTTGACGATCGCCGCGCCGATTGCAGCTGTTCGTCCCTTCAGAGGACCGTTGGTAGGCCTTGTCCTCCGTACCCTTCAGACGCTCGAATTGTTCCTCGGCTGCTGCCACTTCCCAGATTCTCAGTCTACTATGCGAATTATGCTTGGCAATGTCTCGTACCCGAAGCTGGAGCGGCTGCACCTGAGCCACATGCCCGACCTGGGCTGGTCGTACGCACAAGTCATCCCTGAACGCTACGCCAATCTGCAAACCTTGGTCTTCATCCACCGCTGCACCGTCTGCGAGTTTTGCGGCCGGATCAGCATCCCGTTTATCCGCCTTTTCCCATCGCTTACACATCTGCACTTTGGGGGCGACTACCAGCTGGAGGCTGTGCTCACTACCCTAATCTCGAGCATCCGGATGTCCAAGATCATGAGCACTTCATGGATGCCTAAGTTGCGTGATCTGGCGTTTCTACTCTACCACATTCCTGGAGGGAAGGAGCTGCGGGCACAACTGGAGATGTTGAAGACATTCTTGAAGCTGCATGGAGGGATAGAGGAGCTGCACTTGTGGTCTCAAAGTGGAGATGGAGCCCAGGATCTGTGGCAACATCTGAGCGTGGAAACAGGATCGTCGGACTAATCATCGTATGATCATTTCAGATGCAGGGCTACGTCCAACCAAGAGCCTTCTATTTACCTCTGTCGCTCACTATATTTCATCTTCTGGTAGATGATCTCTCCAGGGGACACTCCATGTGCTGGTTGTCGCGTCCGCTGTATACGTCAGTTTGTGGATACCTTGTACACCCGCCAAATCGTTCGTTCCTTGTTGTACTCTTAATCGGGTCGTGTCATGTCGTTTCTTCGAAAACCAGTTTGTTGTACTACGTTCCTTCGTTGTTGATGTAACTCTCGCTCATTAAAGTATTGACTTATTATGGAATCATGTAGCATGTCCGTAGAATGTTTGTGATGAGCATTGCCCACTCGAGAGACACATCACCTAGTGCAAGGGGAACAGGCTAGTCACGCATAGGAAGTATCATGCCTTGCCATGTCACCGAACTCGCAGCTGAGTTACGGAATACTCTATACAAGTACAATATCTTGTTCCGTCAATCCCTTTAGCCACTCGGTATCCTTAGAGCCAGTACTGTTCTCGAATCTGCCGACCCGTCTATACTCAGATTGTTCCTCGCCGGCATAGATCGCGACAAGACCAATACAGTACGAACCCAACGGGTCCCATACGAGTGGAATAACGAAAACTTGTCCGCGTAGCTCTTCATCGGCATCTTCGATTATAAGCCCAATCTCTACTGGACCGTGAAGCGGTGGTCTCAGCTCTATCAGGACTTTACCTGAGTCCAGAACAGCCTTCTCCTTGTATCCCTTCAGCTTCAGCGTGCCAGCATTCACTTCACCGAACGCCACTTCCTTACTGGACAATGTCACCTGGCAGTCTAGGATTTCCACCTGCCGGATTTGCATGCGAGCTGAACCCGAGGATGACGGCTGCGATGATGATGGTGCTATTCCCAGTTCGCCCTCTAGGTATACAGCACTGACAAGGCCATCAATGGACGCCCAAGACCAGGAGGGGGCGCGATATCTCTTGGGGCGTGGACGCTTGTCAGTGGTAGATCTGCTCCACAGGAGATCAAGCAACAACGTCTTCTGCCACAGTCCGGCGAGATACTTGTCGCGGTACACTAGGTGAAACTGCTCGGCGACGCCTGCAAGTGCAACGAGCTTGTCCGACGGAACCGATATCTCACGGAGCGTGTACATAAATATCACAGCGAGCCATGCCTGTCGATAGGTGACCTGTTCCGGTCCAGACAGCGGCGTCCCACCTGGTCCAACAGGTTGGTAAATAGCGTTGGGCAGACGCAGTCCGGTGCTCGGCTCGCAGAGTGCGTTCCCAATGTTCACCGTCTCGGTCTGACAGTGGAACTTCAGGGTGTCAGACGCGTAGACAAGGCTCCGAGCTGGGAGCATCTTCTCCTGCAGACACCAGCCGCGGTACGTCACAGGATCTAATTCGTCCCCGTATGAATGTGCAGCACCAGGAACCCAGTCCTGGCCGTTGGCAATCCAAACTGAGCCGACGGTCCCGTCAGGACAACGGTACGGGATTCGCCCTTCGAAGTGTTTCTGCGGCCTAGGCCGGCCAAGAAAGCCTTCCCGGCTACTATAGGCACAGGCGGCGTTGATGCATAGGTAGGCGTTCCGGTAGATGTACTGCATTCTCCCCAGCTGACGCTGCTTATCCTCACTCGAGTCTTGGAGGATGCACAGTGCATCGATCCACAGGTAGCGCTGGCCAATGTTATGGGTGACAACTACCGCATCCTGGATGGTCTGAGGAAATTTGGACATATCCAGTCCACTATTGACATAGTCGTCAATGTTCTCAGTCGTTGTCAGCGGCTGAGGTCCTCCCCAGACGTAGCTGAGCGTGACATAGAACCCTCGCTGGGCGCCTCCAGTGAGCACGATCCGGGGCCTTTTGACATCAGAGCAATCAATCACCCGATCAGGGAGGACGATATCCACCTGAGGTGGAGGACAGTTCGCGTGATGGGTGTGGATACAGTGGTCGAGACACTGCAGCGCGAGTTGATAGCTCTCTTGCGATGAAACGTTTGTGATGCGCTGACGCGCTGCCACGAATCTGGCAGCGTCATCGTCTAGTCAATAATTTGAATACGTGCGCTTCAGTGCAAACCGCAAGTGCTGGAACGCCACTTACCCGGACGAGTATACATATAGAACTGTTGATGCGATCCGTACCCACTGACTGTGCCAATTTGTGCACCTGCAGTAGTACGCGAAGTCGCATAAAACGGGCGGTAAGCTGAACGACTGCTGTCAACGACGAGCCTCAGCTTCTTGTCACCGGCGGGAGTATGATCCGAGTCCTCGTCACATGCAGCCCACACCTCTACTTCCCCATCCTGGCCTGAGTCCACTTCAGGAGGTTTGAGGAGACGACACCAGTTGCAGCCATTGGCACATGACGTCTGGATGGCAGACCATGTTGTCTTGTAGGAGAATCCTTTCGAAAAACCACTCCGACCGGGTACTTCTTTAGCGGCGAGCACTGCTTGCCAGCCAGCGGTGGAAAATATGGTGTTCCAGCAGGCCTCGCAGACAAGGGACTGCAGATCGGAACTAACATCAGTACTCACCATGATCCCGAGCCGTTAATATTACCGGAAGAGATGGATGGGTAACGGAGTACCCGTAGCAGTCGCCTTATCCGATGGGCTATGAACGTCAATATCCACGTGTCTCTTCTACTTCCCGACAAGAAAATAGACACTGCCCAAAATATCGTCATATAGAGCCCAAGGAATTGAGTGCGGCAGCAAGATGCTATTATTATAGCACCTCGGGCGACTGATGCTAGGTTCTGAGGTTCGCGGCATGCTGCCGTGTCGCACCTGAGCTTGAGAGACTTGGTTACTTCTGAAAATCAGCGGTTCGTTGGACCTCTCCCTCGTGCCACAAATACTTGAAGACCTGGCAGCGAGACCGTTAGCCAGCAAAATACTACGGATATTACTCACCGAGTACTATTTCCTGTGTGAGCGACATTTCAAAAGATGCCGCCGTTGAGTAAGCGGTGGTTTGCAGCATCCCTAGAACCAGGCTCAGGCTCTCGCTCCTGTTGTTTCCATGTCATATTAATACGAATGCCTATATACTTCAGGTGCTAAATTTGCGAGGATCGAGGAGGCCAAGTGATCGCTCTACACCAGGTGCAAAGTAGGAGCTTCCTCCTATAGCCTCGTCGAGGATGAGGGCGATTACACTGAAGACTAGAGAGAAATGCAGGCTGGCGTTGAAACGTTGAGCGAACGAGGACCATCACGTGCATTGGTGTTAATATCAAATATCGCAAAATAGCCACCACTACTAGACTTATTAAGCGATATACTGGCAGTATGTTACTACCCTTCGTCCAGGACCGCCGCCCCAGCCGCATGGCCTGGTTGACGGGCTCATAACCAAGCACTGAGTATTACAATACAAAATGGAAGGTATAAATACACCGGACGCTTCCTAGATACAGTCAAAAAGAACTGCAAACATAATACAGGCCATACCAGTCCTCCACGGATAACACGTACGGCAGGGGATACGTAGCAGCAGTGACACAAGTAGCGAGCGGGAGATGGAAGCATCATGTCTGGGAGGTCGAAACATAGGTCCTGATTCAACCTGAGGACGCGCGGAGGAAGTCCCCACAACCTATCTGTCTCGAGACTTCGAGTGAGACCCTTTCACCCTCTTCACCTTTCTAGCCGCCACAGACACATTAGCTGCCGGCTCCGGCTCCTGCGAAGCAGAACGCTTGTTGCTGTGGACGGAGCTGTAAGAGTACGAAGTAGAACGGGATCTTGGGTTGGCCGACGCTACTGGTTCATGGTGCTGCTCCACCGGCTCAGGCGAAGCTCGGCCGCTGGCAGGAGCAGATTCTTCGGCCGTATCTTGTATTCCCTCCTGGGTGCTACCAGGAGCAAGGTCGCGCTCTTCGTCAGACTCCTCGATAGTATAATTAGACGGGCCAGCGACCTCGACGTGGTCTCGAGGGTCGGTGGACTGCGACATTTCCCTCATAATGGCTGTGTCTATCAAATTGAGGATCTTCAAATAATGCCTCTTCGCCTCGACCGTCAGCCAGTCATTACAGTCATTAGCTGAAGCGATAGGGTCTCTATCAGAAAGGGGAAGCAAGCCGACTGATGTGAACGGTACTCACTGGAATCAACCTCAGGCAGGGTACCGAGTGCATCTTTGATGACATTTTCGGCCTCCTCTCTGAGTGCGTTCTTCTCGTCCTCGGACAGATTCATCTTCTCAAACTCTTGCTCTTCCAAGAGATGCGTCACGCGCGGAATGGCGATTTGTGCAAACAGCGACTGCAGTCCGGAGAACAGTAGTCGCGCGCTCGCCGGCCAACCCGACAGTTTCAGTCTCAGACTCCGTTCAATCAGGAAACTCCGCTTGCCGGCGCTAGCGATCTTGGGGTCGCCGCTTTCCCATGATTCCAGAAAGTCTGGCAACTTCGCGACAGGAGCGCCAGGACCTTGGAAGGTGAAGAGCACCCAAGAAAAGACGTAAAAGCACGACTCCAGTTCGTCGAGGTGGTCGTGAGTACCCAGACCGTGAAGCACCTTCAACGATTGGAAGGCTCGAGTACCCTGTTTCTGATGTCAGACGTGCTCACAAACCACGTTTGTAAGAGTAAACTCACCGTACGAAAATCTGTCCTAACCTGACTCGCCTCTCTGTCCAGGAATATTGCCATGTCGAAATCGATCAGTACACCCCAGCCGCCGCCTTTCGTTCCTTCTCTGCGATCTAAGAGGATGTTGCGCGAACTGATGTCGCGATGTACGATACCAATTTGCAGTAGCTCCATACTCGCTTAAAGCCCGTCATTCTCCTGCCAGAATCTGCGATCATGTAAGGTGACGTACCAGAAACAGCGTCGCGAAAGGCTCGATACAGTTGTAACACCGACCGGAACTTCTCCAGTGGCGATCCGTAGTGAGTCTGAAGAGTGTAGTAGTACTCGCGGTCGTGAAAATTTTTCTTGCGATCGAGAAGGACAACGCCGTGACGGAGATCCGACAGCTTCTGAATGACTCGGTAGCTGTCCATGGTGCCGACATGTTTGAGAGGCGGATTTGCATTCTTGATACGTTCGAGGTGCTCCCACTCCCCCACGCGATCGATGGTTTTCCATGAAAACTTGAGCATGTACAGATGCCCGAGGTCGTCTACGACCTTCCAGCATGTTGTCCCCCTTCCGCGAATTGTGCGCCTGCGGAATGGACTGTCTGGGTTTATGATCTTGTAACGCTTGGGCTCATCCGCCTGCGGATCCTCGAAGTAACGCTCTTCCCCGACCCAGCGGATACGAGTATCGAAACCTATCTGGTTTTCGTCCTCTGAGGCGATTGCAAGGATGATCTGGACAAATGTGATGGCTGAAGTCCCGATATCATACCATTGCGAGTAGAGGACTCCGCCGCGGTCGAATTGGTACACCCGGACCCTCTTCTCCGTAAGGAGGAGAGCGTACACAAACCGCCTGTTGGGCTGCTGAACAAAGCACTCCCGCGCGTAGACTGCGAGCTGCTTCTCATCGTTCGCAATACTCAGGTTTCTCTCGAGTTTCATCTCAACAGGAGCAGCGCAGTGCTCGTATGTTGGTTTATCAGGGAAGCCTTGTAACTTGCTGAAGGCGTCTCCGTGTCCGACGAGGAGGATGTCAGGCTTCGTCGAGACCTTCTTCTCGTAGGCCTCATGCTGATGGGGAATATACATGTTATAGGTGAGGTCGGCGCGCCGCTTTTTAAGACGAAAGTAGCCTAGAATAGCGTTCATAATGTTGATCATCGGAAGGTACACGGTCGCATCTTCATCCGCCGGGTTGTCGGGCATCGCCACCCACTTCTTCGTAGCGTTGTTATACCCGGAATACCAGCTCAGGAAGTCGCTGATCCTGGACATCCCTGGCGTACCGGGCGCACTGTGAAAGTCCTCCATAATCGCCCCCTCATCTTCCATCCACGTCCCGTCCAGCTCGAGCCCCACCGCCTTCTGCAGCTGCTCGGCGTTCTCCGTTTTATAAGAGTCAGAACTATGTTTATACGGTGTTTCCTGGACCGCTGCTTTGTGAAGAGGCGCTTGCCGTGGCGTCTTAGGGAGCTGCGTCGGATTCTCGGAGTGATAGCCGGGCACAATGACCTCCCCAGAGCTGTAGGCAATCCCCTCGCGCAAGCCCTCGCCGTCCGACGCGCCCTTCGGCCCTATGGCGACAGAATTGGCCAGCTTGGATCCCCTGTTTCTGCGACCATACTTATATTTCGGGGGAGGCTTGCTCGTGGAGTCCATTGTGAGCGAGCGAGACATGATATGAGAACCGCTTGAGTCTAACGTAGGAGCCGCGTGTCGCGGTCGGGTCTGGGACTCGACAGCGAATGAGACAGCCCGTCCCTTGCCCTTCCGACCTTGCACGCTTTCAGCAACGGAAGGCGAGGGACTCGCGCTGCGCTCTGCGGTGGGCGCTGGGATCGGAGAAGGAGCTTTCTCTTGCACGAGCTCGACCTCCTCCTGATCCGAAGCGTCTGCTGGAGAACCTGCGGCGGATGGGCCACTGTCTTGGTCGGACATATTGGGTCGTGGTGGTAAGAGAGCAAGAGACGAAGGCTCGCTTACCGCAAGTCCAACATGAACCGTGCCACGGAACACGCGCTGCACCTAATCGAGAGAACAATGCGCGGATCTAGCCGCGATCGAAAAACACGATTCAAAACGGTCACGTGTGCCACGGTCACAGTCACAATACAGGCGCGTTGACCGTCGCGGCCACATTTACTGGAAATCGGATGGGCGCCTGCCATTCCACTCCAAATTAGAAGTGGTAAATTGTTAGTTTTAGTTTACACAGTATTCAAGGCGGCGCTGTAGTCCTAGTAGATGATATACCGATTGGGGAAAGGAGCTTACGCTATGGAGACCCGATGACGGTAGGGCAGATCGCATAGACATCTCCCTGAGTAAGCAGGTCAAAATTGAGACGTAGATATATATTTTATAGTCCTCCCGTCTTCATACATCAAGCATATAAAGGGCGGACCCGTAATAGAAACTATACCTATACTAGAATCTCAGGCCGTCCAACACCCTGCCACTCGCGCCAACAAGGACACCTCCAACCCACCGCCCTACCCGTCTCCATTGGTGCCTTCCTGCCTCGTCTGGCACCGCGCGCACGCCGTACACGGCCATCGCCACGCCCAGCACTAGCACCGCGCCTGCTACCATGTGCCGTCTCTCCACAACCACTCCCGCAAACCGTACACTTCTCAGGGGCTTCCTTAGTCGTCTCCTCTTCCTCCTGCTCTTTTCTTCCTTCTCTTCGTCCGACTCAGGTGAGGGTGGCGGTTCAGGGAGGACAACAAGCTCCGGGCGGAGGACCATCGCTTCTGCTTCGTCGTCGTCTGGAAGCTGAGCTGGGACGTCGGACCATGTGCTCACGACAGAATAGGGACCAAGAGTGGTCTTGACACCGAGTGAGGGATGCGTAGGTGGATACAGAGAGTAAAGCGCATCGGCCTGTGCGAGGAGGAAGGTTAAAGACACACGGGCTTTGCGGACACGGTGGGTGGATGCAGAGGAGACGGGAGAGGGCGGGGCTGACTCTGCCAGATGAGAGTGTTCCGCAGGCGGAGAAACGAGGACCTCCTCGCAAAGCTGTGTTTCCGTGTCTAATTGGGCAGCTTTGTCGCTCAAGTCTTCCGCAGTATCAAGGTCCTCCCGCGATGCAGACCCATCTACTTCCGTCTCTTCCACAGGTTCCATCTTCCCGTGTGGCTCCTCTTCTTTCATAACAGCAGTAGCAGTGTCTTTCGGGTCTTCTGGTGGTGGAGAGCTAGCGACTAGCGTCTCTTCGCGAGAGAATTCCGTCTCCGCTTCAGATGACTGCTCGTGCAGCGTCTCTTCAGGATCAATGTCCATACATTCTCCCCTGTCGGCCACTATGAACTCCTCCTCATCAGACACCGCCGTCTCAACCGTCGGTATCTGTTCCACAGACGGGACATTATCCTCCTCGGCCGTCCCTTCCTGTTCGCTCGTCTCCGTAGCGGCCTCGTCAAGGTCAATCGCGGTCGCAGATCGAGTTTCATCTGGGACAGACTCTTCGTCCGCCTCTTGCTGCTTCGGTCCCGGTTGCGGCTCGGATTGATCATCCCACTCCTCGTACATATCCGGCAAACTGCTCAGTAAAGAATGTAGCATTCCGTCTTCGCCTTCCTGTTCTAGCCAAAAGACCTCTTCCTTCCTTGAAAGCAGGACCTATCCGAAGACATCATCAGTAATCAGCCCAACCCCGATTGAACACAAGGGGAGAGGGAAGACGCACAGCTGCGGCGAGATACACCGAAGCTATTGGCGGGCGTGTGAGGAGATAGTCGAAGATATGCTGGATGACTGGAAGGGTTGGGACATCATGCGAGAAGAGGGTCAGCAGGTTGGAGAGGGCGAAGTAGGGGAGAGGGGAGTTGCTGCATACGGTGGGGTTAGGAATGGGAGAAAGCGAGAAAGGGGAGTATGATACATACTTGTCTAGGATAGAAGCGTATTTGGGGTCAGCCAGGTGAAGGAGACGCTGCAATATCCGTAATTGCCCGAGCACTGGCTCAAGGCTTGAGCCCATCGAGTCGCGCAGGCGGTGGAGGCTCAGCTTCTCGGCGCATACGAATTGCAGTTCTTTTGGCAAAGTGAGGAACAAGACCGTGACAATATCATGATAGCCCTTGTGTAACACGATCAGGCGGGAGTGCTCGCTACATTTGAAGCCTTCGTACCTGGAAATAGCTCAGCTTCCTCCGTTTCCGGAAGATGGACACGAGCAATTCATGGAGGTCTCCTTGAAGAGCTTCCCGGTTCTTCAGGTTGGCATTCTCTGCGGTCTCTACGAGAATCGTAAGACTCGGTTATGCACCGTGGTCGGAGGTGACAGTTCACCTACTGGGTACAGGACGAAGCTGCGCTCGGTGTCGAGCTTGATCTGCCGCTCGTCTTGGTGTACCTCGGAATCAGGTTCGGAGGCGGAGGCAAAGGATGTAGTATTAACGCCCAGGAGTTTGGGCCTAGCACAAATAATGAGATACAAGTGTTTACTTCGCTCGGCATGCTAGAAATACCATATTGTTACCCGCTCCTCTCCAAACCCTCCAGGTCCAACTGGCGGATGTTTCCATGCAAGCGCGGAGGACTGTACAATTCCTGCTTCGTAGTCTTCTCGAACGCTCTCAGATTACCTGCTGGAGTCCTCTTACAATCTGACTCGGATCCGGTTTCGTACTAATGATCGAGCAGTTTCTGCGCAAGATCTTTTACTGCGAGCACACCACCGCGTACGGATTTTTAAACCATATTCCACGCTCTGCACAGGACGTATGTAGATCCGACCTACCCGCAGCGTCTCCTTACTAGATGTCGCAAGCTTTCAGATACACGTACAGCTCGAGACTGCACGATAGCGCGTGTCATCCCGCAGGTGCCAGCTTCACCATGGAAGTGGCTGGCCTTTGTTATTGAAGAACTTTCCCGAACGCTCCTGGCCCGCGTCGGGTATCCAGCTGAGCAAATTGTTGATAGACTCTGTGGTCTCGATCAGTGCGCCAGGGCCGCCCATTTCTACATATGGCACGCATTATGATTGACTCAAACCCGCTGGAGATGGCGCTTACCAGTCTTGACCCAACCTGGGTCGACGACGAACGCAATCAAATCCGGCCTCTGTGTCGCTTGCTTATACGTCTAATATCATCATTCGACATGACAGCCCGTCAAGCTCAGCAAAACATTCGGGTCGATGGGAAGCTCCCAACGTACCAGCATGTTCAACGCCGTCTTGCTGATACTGTACGTCGCGCTCTTGGCACCGATGTTTAGGCTCACAGAGGCAAGAGCGCTCGTCACGTTTATGATCACCCGTTTCTTGCTCCTCTCGAGAAAGGGAAGGAGGGCTTGCGCCAGCAGAGCGGGGCCGAGGACATTGACTTGCATGGTATGCATGAACCCTGAAGAGGAGAATGCAAAGGCTTGGTCGTTGCCTTCCGTCTGCATGCGTTGATCACCTTAGCCATCCATCTCACACTTGTGGAACATATGAACTTACACGAGCGGCCATGTTAACAAGATAGTCAATCGGCCGGTCCTTCAGGAAGTCTTTTATCGCTTCTGGGATAGCCTTGATCGCTTCCTCGTCGCCTGTGTCGAGCGTGACGATGTGTAGCTCTGCTTTCGCGGTCTTCTCTACCTGCTGAAGTTTTGGGGAACCTTCTGGATTGCGGCATGCTGCAATGACGACGTTTGAGGTCGATGCACTGAGCTGTGTGACGAGTGCAAGGCCGATGCCTCGCGAGGCTCTGAAGTCAGAGTGAGGTGTCAATCACTGCCTCGTGCAATAATACATTCACTCACGCGGTGATGAACCACACAGATTGGTCAGTGGAGGGCATCTCGGTTAACTGAGACTCTGCGTTAAACGGTGTAAAGACGGGTGAACGTCGATGCGTCGCAACGCCCTTTGGTGGCCATTATATATGCCCCTCTTGACATCGTCCCTTTGATGCATGACAAAGTCTGAGTGGCCGATACGATAGTTCGACTGCCTGTTAGCCTCGCTGAATTCTCGGAAGGTCAGCCCGACGTTTCAAAGATAATCCTATCATATTGGCCCACCGCTTCCCCTCATTCCGCGTCTTGTGATGCTCCCGCCAAGAATAGTATACAAGGAGTAGGCACTGGTGCGGGGGATGAACATGCACTCGATGATCGCGGAATAGTAGGACTCGGAGTCGGTTGACTCTTCACATCAAGTGGCCACCGGCGAAGAAGAATGGACATGCCACACTTGGAATTCAGCAACACAGCTTCTATATGTCTCCTTGAGCAGTAGCAGGCAGAACGAGGAAAGATTGGTTACGTTCGACTGCCGCATTAGATACTTTCCCTAGACAATACAAATTCCAGAAGTCCAACATCAGACAGTCCGGGAAGCTAGAGTTCTTCATGAACCCTGGAACCCTCCGACTCCGCATCCAATCTTTCCTCGGGAATATCAGCAGTACCTACTGCAGGGGCTGCCGCACCTGCAGCCACACTCGCCAGCACATCGGCACCAGCTGCAGTAATTTCAGAATGTATAAGCCCATCTTCAGCGAGCTTTCGCGCGAATCTCGAGATCTCAGAGTCATACTCTTCCCACTCAGGGATCTGACGAGCTCTGGCGAGCTTAGGCTCTTTCTGTCGATGCGATACATTTGTGAGATCGACCAATCGCAATGCTATGTGCGCAAGTACAGACCGTAAGAGGATTTTGGCATAGATCGATAGTCTTTGCTCTGGGTAAACGATCTTTGCTGCCTGCGAGCAAGTAGAGGTAAGACATCCGGCATTGTGCTTCACACAGAGATACCTACACCAAGTTTCACACTGGCAAAGTTTGCCCAACTAAGCGCAATCCCAGGAAAGAGTTAGGCAACACGTACCCATAGCCAATCTTCGTCCAACGAGAACTGAAAACAACACTCAGACGCTGAAGAGCCTGGACAGCACTGTTGACGTACTATTGGAACCTGCGTCTGTAAGTTATTAGGCAGATCTTGATCCAAGTTTGCTAGCGAGCCAGGATCGGCAGAGAGTTGTTGATAGTGGCCTCGCAGGATGTCCTGCATGTGATGATTAGTTGTGACCAAGGAGTATACGTCCAGGATCTCACCCCAGCAGCCATCTACATAGACTCTCTATCAATATTGGACCACATTCAGCACTTACGGGCGACGTACCTGGCGGAAGCGGACCAGATCCACGACATACAGCGCACTGTTCGCTCAATGAGATCGGACTCCGAATGCCAATCGAACGAACAAACCTGATATGGTATGGCCTCCCTTGCAAGAACTCCTTCCAATATCCGGTCTTCCAGAACCTGAACCCTTCCATATCAACATTATCATCTCCCATAGGCGTATACCCATATGGAGCCCCATGCAAGTCCAAGTCTACGAGTTCTTTGAGGTCCGCCCGAACAATCTGGTCTGCGTCGACAAAGATGACCTTCTTCAGGTCCATGGGGAAGAGTACATCGAGGAACAGGATCTTGTATGCCCAGATGATGCGCTGTTTCTCCTTCTGAGCTCTGAGCCAAGTCGGCCATTTGTAGGTCACCAGCTCATATTGGAAGTTATATGCTTGTGCGAAGTGAGGGATAAACTCCTACATCCTCAGTCGGTTATGGCGTGTTGGCCTCGGGTGGTGAAAAGGCGAAGTACGCACTAGGAAGGAGGGTGACAAGAAGTTCTCTATGAACCAGAATTTGACGGTGCTATTTGTGTTACGAAGAACACTGAGGACCATGATGGACAAGAATCTCTGAAAGGACACTATGTGAGCCATTCGATCTCGGTACGACCAAAGTTCCTAAGCTTGCCTCGTACAGAAGCCCGGACGCTACAGTGAAGATATTGATCTCCGCCTGCCGAGTCTGTAATTCTTGTGACTTCGGGGCCTCCGCTTTAGGCGCAAAGAAGGAAGTAACCCTGAACGGGAGGTTCATGATGACCCTGGTCATCAGGAAACAGGCAAAAATGTACTCACATTGACCAAGCCTTGTGGAGCACCTCCTCAGCAACAGAGCTGATAGACGAAGAGTCATCCAACTCTTCGAGAACATCCGCCCGCTCCATACCAGGTTTCCTCGCGAATCGCGGATACAATGTCAAACCCTCGAAGCTAGTCAACGCGACCTCATTCCCCACTTCCTTTACAGAAGGGCTGTCCCATCCCTCGTTCCCAACACTTTCTGTCTCGAAGATCTCTCTTCCCCGGCTGTCCCGGATCTCCAGCTGGAAGACACCCGGCTTCGCCCGGAACTGCGAGTATCCCAGGTTCGCTACTACCAGTGTATCCGCTACCGGGATAGTCGCGTTGCCTGTACCAGAAGTCAGCTGCAGCTGGAGACCCCTCGGCGGGGCGTTGGTCATTGTGTCGCGTGCGTGTCCTTCGATCACAAGGAAGTCCAGATCGAAGACTGCTTCTACTCCCAGCAACCATTCCTTAGCTGTGATAATTCCTAGCTGGATATTGTCCAGGTCGTGTTGAGCTTCTCGCGGCCTGACCAACCAAGCCGGTGGAGCATCCATCCCTAGGGTATAAATGGGCTCTAATGGAAGATTCTGGAAGACGGTCGTGGACTGCAGTTCCTTCCTGGATGGATGTTGTAAGGGACTGCATGATTGCAGACGTGATGGTTGCTCACCCATCGGCATCGAACGAGAGTTTTGGCAGCAGGTTATAACGGTAGAACCGCTTCAGAGGAATCTACGACAGTTGAATCAGCTTGAGAACGAGAGTCCTGGCATCATGATCGGACTTCACGATAACCTGCGGGATGCAGGTAGATCTCGAAATAGACGTTTCCCGCATTCGACAACCACTAGAGCGAGAGGATAAGCAAATATCAACGCAAACTTAACGCTGCCAACCTCAAACAGACTCGACCACTTCTGAGCCGCCTCACTCAGCGGGTCCAATATAACTCCGAACTGGTGAAGCGCAGATCCGAGCTCGCCCACCTCAAAACGACTATTCTGAGTAAGTCACTGCCGAGGAGTACAACTTATCGCGATCACTCACGTAAAATTGCCTTCCATCAGTCTATAATTGCGCGTACGAGGCTTATACGCAGCATTGAACAGGCCTGCTTCGCTCGGATCCGGGATCTGCATAGCCGACACCACGGACGATGAAAGGGATACGACGTCCGCGAAGGTACCTCTGTATAACGTTCTTCAGAAATACGTAGGTATTAATTGGCAGTATTAGCCTACCTATCAAAAGTAGCCATATCCGGCACGATCTCTTGCAATGCCTGGAAGACAGGCTCGACCCGCTTACGCATCTCATATGTATAGAGCTCCCTAAGATCGCCAGCCAGGAACTGGGCATTCTTCATTGGACCTATAATCTGTGCCATCGTCAGTCCACCAAAAGCAAGCGAGCATGCATTTCGGACGCACCCGGCCGTTCACCACCAATGCCTGCTCCCCAGGCTTCAATCCGAGCTCTTTCGCAAACAACTGCCCGAACCCAAGATACTCATCGTACGTCTGCGCAGTCACCTCCGCATCCACTCCACCAATGAGTTCACTAAGCAGATCGTCTTCGTTGGATATAACGATTTGCGGGTGTCCATTCTGAGCGGCAGCAGCCCCAAAACCAAGGATCCTCAAGAGCCTCTCTGGAGTAGCCTTGTCCAACAGACCGTTCTGGACCAGATGAGCGAAGAGGGTGGATACCGGGGACTCGGTCCATGAGGGGGTGCTGGGGATGATAGGATTGTGAGAGAACGTGATACGGGAGAGGGATTCCTCGTCCTGCTCAACAATCGTGAGACATCTCCTGCTTCTGGAAGCACAAGCAAAGCCATACCATAGTCTCCAGCAACTCCTTGACCAACCACAACCCCTCGGGCGTATCAAAATCCGCAACAGCATATGTAGTCAACGGCAGATGCCTATCACCCGCTACCAACCCAAGCTCCTTGGTCAATCAAATCTCCAACATCCAGAACACCCGGCACGCTCACGCGGAAGCAGATACCCCTCGACGCCCAGGCCCCTCCCAACCCTGCTAAATACCTCTGGCAAGCTGCGAATCTGCAAGCTCCCAGAAGACGAAGGAACAATGAGGGGGTGACGACGCTTCGCAGTGCTAGGTAAGTCGTAGAAGTAGGTGGAGACTTTGTCAGCGTCTTCATCTCTGATCTCACCCATATACACCTGTGCAATCAATAATTTTAGGAGCGATTAAGATGGGAGTGCGGAGTGGAGACACGCCTTTTCCTGTATATGCTGCAACTGCGCGCTGATTTCCACCTGCATATTCCGCAAGAACTCCTATCCGAGTACTTCAGTCGGTGCCCACGCTACTGTGCGCGCAGTCGAACGAGCGGACTTATGCTCACATCGTCCAAATCATAATGCTTTCCATTCACGAACGCATGCCCCGATGGGCTCGCCGCGAGAGTCGCGCCAAGGCGCTTAGCATACTGTGCCACACCCTTCACATTCATCTCCAGCTCACTGCCGCTCTCGCTTCCCACCATCGCGTCCAAATCTGGGGCACTGAACTCTTCTGTAGGGGGCTCCTCATTCGCCACGAAACTTTCAAACGCTGTGCGCACTGTACGCCAGTCGACGATCGGCGCTGTCTGAAGTTGCACAACCTGCATAAAGCAAGGTCAGTCGCCAGCCACCCAACATGTAAGAAAGCTCTGTAAACACAAACCACATACGTTTTTAAGGAACTTCATTGTTCCGGCCCTCCCATACGTCTTCGCGCACCAATACACCAACTTCGCCATTCTCATTCCTTCGTTGTGATTATCCGCCAATCCAAGTTCAACGTACCACCGTGCCTCACCGTCAGCATCTCCGACGTTAACGCATATCACGGAGATCCTACTCACCATCATCTCCCTCTACGATCGGTACTACACCGAACCGAAAGGGAAAGCTGCGCTGTATGATTTGAGATATGGTGGAAGTAAGGAAGTGCAGGCTGGATGTTCGGGAGAGATCCAAAACGAGGACCACGTTGAAGAGGTTGAGTTTGAGGTTGTGGTACGAGCCGGGGTAGATGGGCCGAAGGAGCTGCACGCCATTAGATAGGATCGTGACGAACAACGAGCATAACACAGGTAAGGATAAGACACTTACAGTACGAAGGACTGGGCTCCACCTTGCGTACCTTGCATCCTTCTCCAAATCATTAAACCAAACCACTACATCCCCACCTTCGCTCCTATCGCTCGCATCCACCATTCCATCGAGGATGTCCCCGCCCCCTTGGGCAGCCGCGATCGCGCGGTGCGTGAGCAAGTCCACCACTTGTGGGGGTGTGAGACCAAGCGAGGTGAGCGAAGCAACGAGGGTGCGTTCTTTCCGGACAAGTTTCAACAATCTACCATATAAAATTAGAAGTGAAGTCCAGTCATCTCGCGGGTTGGAGGAAGAGAGCGGACTCACCCAAAAGGATTCAAGTCAACTTCCGAAACAGGATTGCCATTTAGCCACACGGCACTAATACCGGGCTGGGCTTTATACTGGTTATTCCCGACCTCCTCCAGCAGACTCTCGTTCACAACTACCCGCCTTGCGAGAGCGGTAGCGTATTTTGGGAAGTTCTGCGAGAGGTGCTGCAGGGTAGCGAGAGGATTTGGGGAGGACATGATCAGTTGGGTCGCTTTCACACCGATCTCTGGTGAGGTGTAGATGAATAGTCAGCAAGGAACGGGTGAGGAGAAGGGCATACCAAGAAGCTCGTCCTCGTTCAGCGGGGCATTGGCGTCTGCCGTGGTGTTTTCTGGGTGGTGTTGCAGTAGGGTGATTATAGGGTCTGCAGCAATAGCATCCGCAATAGCGCCCTCCTTTTCACGCTCAATATCACTAACTTCATTTTGGCTATGAGCAGTGGCGCGCCTGTCATCCAAGGCCAAATAATCCATCTTCTTCAAGTCCATAGCTACGCCGTATCCAGACAAGTAACTCATTTCCTTTGCCTGCCGAGACTCGCAGGGAGGCATGTGGCGGAACACGTATTCCACGTTCGCCGCGTTGGGCTTCCTGGCGAGGGAAAGCAGGTACTCGTGCAGCTCCCTGAAGTTATCAGTGATCGGAGATGCATAGAAAATAGCTGTATGCGGAGGGAGGTCTCGCAACTGTGAACGAGCGGGGTGGACGTGGTCGAAGGGCAGGAGTTTAGGGCGAGCCCTGCCCGCGCGAGTAAGAAAGGCACATCAGACACGTACCATGTCGTATGATTCAGACGCTGAACTCACAGTGGCGCAGTGGTCTCGTTCATGGGGTGGGAGGAATCGATAGTTTCGTGCCCCGCGAGGTGGGCCAATGTCTCTACGTCGTACACTTTTTGACTATGCCAATCGACCCAGGACCGGCATCCATCATTGTCCGTGTCAGCCTTCTCCTTCCCGTGGCGGTCAAGGTAGTATTGGTATGCTGCTTCAATTTTGGGCGTAGCCGCGTGCAGCGCTGTGTTCATCTGGACAATTGCTTTTGATGAAGGGTCCAGGAGCAGGCCTTCGGAAATAGCGGTCGAAAGGACATATTCGTATGTCGCCTGAGGCGTTGCATCGGATGGAAGCGACGAAATTTTGGCGTTTGTAAGGACGTCTAGCAAAGGGAAGAAGGCGTTGGGGTTTTCCAGGGACACCGTCTCTCTAGAGCGATATCAAGGGCTTCAGGGAGCATCCAGCGCAAGCGAAGTGAATACGTACATAATCTCTAGAAGTATAGAAGGCGCAGACCATGATGTCCTTAGTGAGACCTTCACAGGCGGACTCAATACCGCCAATACAGAGGTCAAACAGGCCGCTACCGTCCATAAGGCCGAGGCAGGCTTCATGGCGGCCCAAAAGGAAACCTCAGAGAGCCGTTGTCAGTAAGATCCCAAGCTATGTAACTGCAGGTGAAATCGCAGGCAAATCTGAGAGCTTAGTGCAGCACTTGAGCTTGAATCATGGAGTGAAGTGGCTTGACACGTACATTATGGGCGTCTAACTCGCGAAGTAATCGTTGTCACTTCGTAGTCGTTCTACACTGGCTACGTATACACGCCCGTTCACACCACCACTGTTCTGCCAGGCGAATGCACCTGCTGTTTCGGACGCTCTCTTGGCCGTTAGTATCCGTTTGACGATGTCAACAGAACTGGACTCTACTGGCTCGCAAGAGAAATCAGGAGGTCAGGAACAGGTTGATTGGGAGACTCTCCGCACGCTGTCTGTTGGACCTGGAGGGTTTGGAGAGGAGCGGGTAACAATATGGTATTTCTAGCATGCCGAGCGAAGTAAACACTTGTATCTCATTATTTGTGCTAGGCCCAAACTCCTGGGCGTTAATACTACATCCTTTGCCTCCGCCTCCGAACCTGATTCCGAGGTACACCAAGACGAGCGGCAGATCAAGCTCGACACCGAGCGCAGCTTCGTCCTGTACCCAGTAGGTGAACTGTCACCTCCGACCACGGTGCATAACCGAGTCTTACGATTCTCGTAGAGACCGCAGAGAATGCCAACCTGAAGAACCGGGAAGCTCTTCAAGGAGACCTCCATGAATTGCTCGTGTCCATCTTCCGGAAACGGAGGAAGCTGAGCTATTTCCAGGTACGAAGGCTTCAAATGTAGCGAGCACTCCCGCCTGATCGTGTTACACAAGGGCTATCATGATATTGTCACGGTCTTGTTCCTCACTTTGCCAAAAGAACTGCAATTCGTATGCGCCGAGAAGCTGAGCCTCCACCGCCTGCGCGACTCGATGGGCTCAAGCCTTGAGCCAGTGCTCGGGCAATTACGGATATTGCAGCGTCTCCTTCACCTGGCTGACCCCAAATACGCTTCTATCCTAGACAAGTATGTATCATACTCCCCTTTCTCGCTTTCTCCCATTCCTAACCCCACCGTATGCAGCAACTCCCCTCTCCCCTACTTCGCCCTCTCCAACCTGCTGACCCTCTTCTCGCATGATGTCCCAACCCTTCCAGTCATCCAGCATATCTTCGACTATCTCCTCACACGCCCGCCAATAGCTTCGGTGTATCTCGCCGCAGCTGTGCGTCTTCCCTCTCCCCTTGTGTTCAATCGGGGTTGGGCTGATTACTGATGATGTCTTCGGATAGGTCCTGCTTTCAAGGAAGGAAGAGGTCTTTTGGCTAGAACAGGAAGGCGAAGACGGAATGCTACATTCTTTACTGAGCAGTTTGCCGGATATGTACGAGGAGTGGGATGATCAATCCGAGCCGCAACCGGGACCGAAGCAGCAAGAGGCGGACGAAGAGTCTGTCCCAGATGAAACTCGATCTGCGACCGCGATTGACCTTGACGAGGCCGCTACGGAGACGAGCGAACAGGAAGGGACGGCCGAGGAGGATAATGTCCCGTCTGTGGAACAGATACCGACGGTTGAGACGGCGGTGTCTGATGAGGAGGAGTTCATAGTGGCCGACAGGGGAGAATGTATGGACATTGATCCTGAAGAGACGCTGCACGAGCAGTCATCTGAAGCGGAGACGGAATTCTCTCGCGAAGAGACGCTAGTCGCTAGCTCTCCACCACCAGAAGACCCGAAAGACACTGCTACTGCTGTTATGAAAGAAGAGGAGCCACACGGGAAGATGGAACCTGTGGAAGAGACGGAAGTAGATGGGTCTGCATCGCGGGAGGACCTTGATACTGCGGAAGACTTGAGCGACAAAGCTGCCCAATTAGACACGGAAACACAGCTTTGCGAGGAGGTCCTCGTTTCTCCGCCTGCGGAACACTCTCATCTGGCAGAGTCAGCCCCGCCCTCTCCCGTCTCCTCTGCATCCACCCACCGTGTCCGCAAAGCCCGTGTGTCTTTAACCTTCCTCCTCGCACAGGCCGATGCGCTTTACTCTCTGTATCCACCTACGCATCCCTCACTCGGTGTCAAGACCACTCTTGGTCCCTATTCTGTCGTGAGCACATGGTCCGACGTCCCAGCTCAGCTTCCAGACGACGACGAAGCAGAAGCGATGGTCCTCCGCCCGGAGCTTGTTGTCCTCCCTGAACCGCCACCCTCACCTGAGTCGGACGAAGAGAAGGAAGAAAAGAGCAGGAGGAAGAGGAGACGACTAAGGAAGCCCCTGAGAAGTGTACGGTTTGCGGGAGTGGTTGTGGAGAGACGGCACATGGTAGCAGGCGCGGTGCTAGTGCTGGGCGTGGCGATGGCCGTGTACGGCGTGCGCGCGGTGCCAGACGAGGCAGGAAGGCACCAATGGAGACGGGTAGGGCGGTGGGTTGGAGGTGTCCTTGTTGGCGCGAGTGGCAGGGTGTTGGACGGCCTGAGATTCTAGTATAGGTATAGTTTCTATTACGGGTCCGCCCTTTATATGCTTGATGTATGAAGACGGGAGGACTATAAAATATATATCTACGTCTCAATTTTGACCTGCTTACTCAGGGAGATGTCTATGCGATCTGCCCTACCGTCATCGGGTCTCCATAGCGTAAGCTCCTTTCCCCAATCGGTATATCATCTACTAGGACTACAGCGCCGCCTTGAATACTGTGTAAACTAAAACTAACAATTTACCACTTCTAATTTGGAGTGGAATGGCAGGCGCCCATCCGATTTCCAGTAAATGTGGCCGCGACGGTCAACGCGCCTGTATTGTGACTGTGACCGTGGCACACGTGACCGTTTTGAATCGTGTTTTTCGATCGCGGCTAGATCCGCGCATTGTTCTCTCGATTAGGTGCAGCGCGTGTTCCGTGGCACGGTTCATGTTGGACTTGCGGTAAGCGAGCCTTCGTCTCTTGCTCTCTTACCACCACGACCCAATATGTCCGACCAAGACAGTGGCCCATCCGCCGCAGGTTCTCCAGCAGACGCTTCGGATCAGGAGGAGGTCGAGCTCGTGCAAGAGAAAGCTCCTTCTCCGACCCCAGCGCCCACCGCAGAGCGCAGCACAAGTCCCTCGCCTGAAAGCGCGCCAAATCGGAAAGGCAAAGGAAGGGCTGTCCCAGTCGCCGTCGAGTCCAAGACCCGACTGCGAGACGCGGCTCCTACGTTAGATTCAAGCGGTTCTCATAACATGTCTCGCTCGCTCACAATGGACTCCACCAGCAAACCACCCCCGAAGCACAAGAATGATCGCAGACAGAAACGATCCAAGCAGCCCGATCCTGTCGCCGTAGCGCCGATGGGCGCATCGGACGGTGCCGGTGGGGGCTTGCGCGAGGGCATTGCTTACACCTCTGGGGAGATTCGTGTGCCCGCCTATCGCTCCGAGAATCCGACGCCACTCCCTCAGACACCACGCCACGCCCCTCTTCATAAAGCAGCGGTCCAGGGAACACCGTATAAACATAGCTCCGACTCTTATAAAACGAAGAAAGCCAGCGAACTGCAGGAGGCGGTGGGGCTCGAGCTCGACGGGGCGTGGATGGAAGATGAGGGAGCGATCACGAAGGACTTTCGCAAGGCGCCCGGTATGCCAAGGACGTCCAGGATCAACGAGTTCCTGAGGTGGTATTCCGGGTATAACAACGCTACGATGAAGTGGGTCGCGTTGCCCGACAATCCGGCGGCCGAAGACACGACCGTGTACCTTCCGATGATCAACATTATGAACGCTGTTCTGAACTACTTTCATATTAAGAAGCGGCGCGCCAGCCTCGCCTATAACAGGGTGATTTCCCACCAGCATGAGGCCTACGAGAAGAAGGTCTCGACGAGGCCTGACATCCTCCTCGTCGGACACGGCGAGGCCTTCAACAAGTTACAAGACTTCCCTGATAGACCGACGTACGAGCACTGCGCTGCTCCTGTTGAGATGAAGATCGAGAGAGGCCTGAAAACTGCGCGGGACGAGAGGCAGCTCGCGGTCTACGCGCGGGAGTGCTTTGTCCGGCAGCCCAACAGGCGGTTTGTGTACGCTCTCCTCCTTACGGAGAAGAGGGTCCGGGTGTACCAATTCGACCGCGGCGGAGTCCTGTACTCTCAATGGTATGATATCGGGACTTCAGCTGTCACGTTCGTCCAGATCATCCTTGCGATCGCCTCAGAGGACGAAAGCCAGATAGGTTTCGATACTCGTATCCGCTGGATCGGGGACGAGCGTTACTTCGAGGATCCGCAGGCGGATGAGCCCAAGCGTTACAAGATCATAAACCCAGACAGTCCGTTCCGCAGGCGCACAATTCGCGGAAGGGGGACAACTTGCTGGACGGTCGAAGACGACCTTGGGCATCTGTACATGCTCAAGTTTTCATGGAAAACCATCGATCGTGTGGGGGAGTGGGAGCACCTTGAACGTATCAAGAGTGCAAATCCGCCTCTCAAACACGTCGGCACCATGGACAGCTATCGAGTCATTCAGAAGCTGTCGGATCTCCGTCACGGCGTTGTCGGTCTCGATCGCAAGGAGAAATTTCACGACCGCGAGTACTACTATACTATGCAGACTCACTATGGATCACCATTGGAGGAGTTCCGGTCGGTGTTGCAACTGTATCGCGCCTTTCGCGACGCTGTTTCGGGTACGTCACCTTACATGATGGCAGATTTTGACAGGAGAATGACGGGCTGTCAGCGAGTATGGAGTTACTGCGAATTGGTATCGTGCACCGGGACATCAGTTTGCGCAACATCCTCTTAGATCACAGAGAAGGAAACGAAGACGGCGGCTGGGGTATACTGATCGATTTCGACATGGCCATATTCCTGGACAGGGAGTAGAGTCAGGTTAAGACGGATTTTCGTACGGTGAGTTGACTCTTACGAACATGATTGCGAACATGTCTGACACTGGAGACAGGGGACTCGAGCCTTCCAATCGATGAAGGTGCTCCACAATCTGGGTACTCACGACCACTTTGATGAGATGGAATCGTGCTTCTACGTGTTTGCTTGGCTGCTCTTCGCTTTTAAGGGCCCTGGCAAGCCTGTGGCTGAGTTACCTGACTTTCTGGTGCCCTGGGAATCAGGAGACGCGAAGGCGGCCAGAGATAGCAAACAGAGTTTCTTGCTGGACACGAGCTTGAATTGGAAATTATCAGGCTGGCCAATGAGTGCGCGGTTACTATTGGCCGAATTGCAGTCGTTTTTCGCGAAAATCGCAATTCCCCGCGTCAATCATCTCTCCGTGGAGCGAGAGGCATTGACCGCAGAGCTGTCTCATGACGAGCGAAAGATGCTCAAAGAGATGACGGACAATCAAATGAAAGAAACGCTCAGTAGCGTACCCCTGCCAGAGCTTGATTCCAGTGAGTAGCAATTAAATTCGAGTCGTCTGTTCCGCGTTCTGATGAATATCTTATCGCCTCAGCTGAAGATTGTAACGACTGGTTGACGATTGCGGCCAAGAGGCATTATATGAAGATCCTGAATATGATAGACGCAGCCATTATGAGGGAAATGTCGCAATCCACCGACCCTCGAGACCATGTCGAGGTTGCTGGCCCTTCTAATCATGCCATCGAGGAGTCTAACGAAGAGCGCGACCTTGCTCTTGGTGGCAACCAGGAGGGAATACAAGATACGGCCGAAGAATCTGCTCCTGCCAGCGGCCGAGCTTCGCCTGAGCCGGTGGAGCAGCACCATGAACCAGTAGCGTCGGCCAACCCCAGATTCCATTCTACTTCGTACTCCTACAGCTCCGTCCACAGCAACAAGCGTTCTGCTTCGCAGGAGCCGGAGCCGGAGCCGGCAGCTAATGTGTCTGTGGCGGCTAGAAAGGTGAAGAGGGTGAAAGGGTCTCACTCGAAGTCTCGAGACAGATAGGTTGTGGGGACTTCCTCCGCGCGTCCTCAGGTTGAATCAGGACCTATGTTTCGACCTCCCAGACATGATGCTTCCATCTCCCGCTCGCTACTTGTGTCACTGCTGCTACGTATCCCCTGCCGTACGTGTTATCCGCGGAGGACTGGTATGGCCTGTATTATGTTTGCAGTTCTTTTTGACTGTATCTAGGAAGCATCCGGTGTATTTATACCTTCCATTTTGTATTGTAATACTCAGTGCTTGGTTATGAGCCCGTCAACCAGGTTATACGGCTGGGGCGACGGTCCTGGACGAAGGGTAGTAACATCATATACTGCCAGTATATCACCAATGCACGTGATCGTCCTTGTTCGCTCAACTGCATGCATTTCTCACCTAAACGTCCCACACTATGAGCCTCGCTAGGCTCCCGGGGCAGTACGAAACAGGAATAGGGTGGGCAAGCTCTTCCGCCTTTCTATACGTGACTCTCATCCTGGAATCCTCCCCAGATACACGCACGAGGGTCAATATTACAGGTACGAAGTATGCACTCGCTAATTGTTCTTCTTCTTGCTCCTCCTTGCTTGACAAACAAACTGGGACCTGATAGCTACGTGGGAAGTGCGAAGAGGTAGAATGCTGGTCAACCAGCCACCCACGTCAGTGCGTCCTCCTGCTATGCTATTCTTAGTGGAGCATCGTAAGATAGAGGGTGATTGGAAGCTGTGCGGAGGCCGATATGTTGGTACTATCTTTGAACGTCGGGTTGACCTTCCGAGTATTCAGCGAGGCTAAGGGACAGTCCAGCGACCGAACCGGAAACCCAGGCTTTGTCATGCAAGCGACTCCAACCCGGGCGTATATAATGGATGCCATGGGGTGTACCGACTCACTGACGTCCGCCCGCGTCAACGTTGTTCGCTCGCTCTCAGCACCTTGGATATACAAACATGCCCGCTAGCGAACAGTCCGTCTGGTTCGTTACCGCGTAAGTAGTCCTCTTTCGATGACTTATTGTAGAAGAGTAGTTAATTTTCTATGCCAATGTCAGAGCCTCCCGTGGCATCGGTTTCGCACTCGTCAAACACCTCAGTGCATCGAGCTCGAACGTCGTCATCGCAGCATGCCGCAACCCAGAGGGCTCTCCCAAGCTCCAGCAGGTAGAGAAGTCCGCGAAGGCAGAGCTCCTCATCGTCACACTCGATACGAGCGACGAGGAAGCGATCAAGGCTGTCCCAGAGACGATAAAGAACTTCCTGAAGGACCGCCCGATCGACTACCTTGTTAATATGGCAGCCATTGTAAGTCCCGCATTCACGAGCACGAGAATGGTGGCTCATGTGATCAACGCATCTAGACGGAAGGCGACGACAAAGCCTTCTCCTTTTCTCCTTCCGGCTTCATGCAATCTATGCAAGTCAACGTCCTCGGTCCAGCACTCCTCGCTCAGGCGCTCCTTCCTTACCTCGAGAAGAGCAAGAAACGTGTCATCGTGAATGTCACGAGTGGCCTCGCATCCATTGGCTTGAACTTTGGTGACAAGAATGCGACGTACAGTATCAGCAAGACGGCGTTGAACATGCTGGTACGTGGCGAGCTTCCATTGATCGGGATCGGTGTGTAAGCTTAATTGACTGACTGGCTGTCGCATCGAATGGTCGTCTGATCTTCACAGACGTATAAGCAAGCGACGCAAAGACCGGACTTAATTGCATTCGTCGTCGATCCTGGTTGGGTCAAGACGGGTAAGTGCCACTCTTCCATGCTCGGATTTGAACATCCGTCATCTGTAACGGCACTTATCTAGACATGGGTGGCCCTGGTGCACATATCGATGCAACGGAGTGTATTAACAATTTGTTGAGCTGGATCCCAGATGCAGGCCCGGAGCGGTCGGGCAAATTCTTCAATAACCAGGGCGAGGCCATTCCGTGGTGAAGGATCCAGTACTTTGGGTGCACGAGCGTACCTTACGCACTGCTGGGCGATAGTTCTCAGTAATATAAGCGCTCACAAGTGTGTCGGTATCTGCGTTTTGCGAGGTACATCATCCGCACAACCATTAACACCGGATCATCGATGTTGCTCTTCAACGAAGGGGTAAAATCATCATTCTGGACTTTAGCTTTACGCCCAGAAGTCTATAGCATTTATAAGTAGTGTGGTATACAGCCTGAACGACCGACAGGACCGTCTGAAGCCTCTAGTTGGTTGGGCGCGGCACCCGGGCCGGACTGCATATAATAGGCGCCGGCGTATTCCCTGAAGTTATATATCTACTGCCTCCTGAGCGCTGAACACTGTAAGGTTGATGCCATCTTTGTCTGTACATGAGTTACATTGCGGAACAGAAAGTACGTCCTATACGCCAACGTTCTTGTCCCTCTCGTATGCTGTTCTGCACTTCGCTCCATTTTCTCGCGAAGAGAAGACTCTCACCCAACTGTCAGCGCTCAGCATACAGTGTCCTCTGACTATTCTGAGCGTCGGAACGGATTTGCGACTCTCGATTGTGCTATATCTTCTCGTGACCATGAGAACTGAGGCTCCTTGGAATTCACCCGGGATTCGAAGTTACATTCAAGGCAGATAAGCTACTCAGCTACGTGATATGCATCATGGACCTGCTGATATGATAAGAAAGGGTGAGTATACCGAGTTCGAGTGGCATATAATCCCAAGCAGCCAGACGTTCACGAGAGCCGGCCGTTCCCTTCATCGCTGAAGCATGTCTACAGCAGTAAGGATGGCCATTGAACCGGATCACACTGGGTGCTTTGCCGGACTGCGTAACAGCTTTCGTAGCAGCACAAGGAAGAGACCTGGGTCATCGGAGCGGACCTCATTATACGACAAACTAAGTCCGCCAAAACCTCCGTTGCGCGACGACGATCTAGTAAGTCAAGTATCCCAGTCGCGGAATATCTTGCTAGCTTACCGCGTCGTACCCAATGTCATATAGGCAGCGACTACGTACCAATGCTGGTGCTGCCACCACCCACTGGATCCTCCCCACGCTCTTGAGGCTCCTCCGGCATATTCAGAGCTGGCCCATACTCATGAGCCAACCGCGCTCAAGACCATCCGGGACGCAGTGGACAAGTACAGTGACGACTTGCGGAAATTGAGTATGGACATACACGGTGGGAAATCTACTTCTTCTTGAGCGGCTGAAGCTCACAACGCAATTAGACCATCCAGAGATCATGTTTGAGGAGAGGTACGCCCCAGTCCTTCTCACTTGGATCGCATACAATTCTGATAACCAGCCATATATAGGCACGCCCATGATGTCCTCACAACCTTCCTCTCCGCCCACGGTTTTACCGTGACTCGCCACTACCTGGACCTTCCCACTGCCTGGCGCGCCGAGTACAAGCGTGGCACCGGCGGCCGCACCATTGGGATAAACTCTGAGATGGATGCGCTGCCTGGAATCGGCCATGGATGCGGCCACAACTTGATTGCTATGGCCGGCGTAGCGATTGCCCTGGGAGTGAAAGCGGCGCTGGACCAGCATCATGTGGATGGCCATATTGTCTTGCTGGGCACGCCAGGTTTGTTATTAAGTACTGGCATTGTGATCTGCAAATTAATCGAAGCGTACGATAGCTGAGGAAGGAGGAGCTGGTAAGGTTATGCTCCTGGAGCGGGGCGGATATGATGGCATGCACGCGTGCATCATGCAAGTTCTGCGTTATCATGACTTTTTCCTGCTCTTACAGTCCCCAGGACTCACCCGCTTGTTGGCCCACCCCACTCAGCCCAAGTGGGCACATCCCTGGCTATTCAGACAATCGATGTCGAATTTTTTGGAAGAACGTGGGCATACACGATCACTCAAGATGAGGCATCGATCTGATACCATTTTCCACGACTTCGTAGCGCTCATGCCTCTGCAGCGCCTTGGGAGGGGCAGAACGCGCTGGACGCAGCATTCCTAACCTATAGCGCCATCTCCGTCCTACGACAACAGATCAAGCCTACTCATCGTGTGCATGGGGTGATCAAGGGCCCGTCGAACCTTGCTGCCAACGGTAAGTGCTTAATTTGAACGACAATGCCGTACCCCACGTTTCACCTCAATATAATCGCTATTTCTTCATTAACCTGGTGGTAGTCATTAATACACGATTGTCTCTAGTTATCCCGGACTACACCAGCATGTCGTGGTTTGTCCGAGCTCCGAGCTGGACCGAACTCGAGGTCCTTCGGAAGCGAGTCGAGTCGTGCATCGAGTGCGTGCCTATTTACCAGGAGGTCGTCCGAAGCTTATGCCTGGAGGACAGGGCTGGCGCTCTCGCCTCATCGTGCAAGGTCAAGATAAGCCTTGGCAGAGCGCAGTACGACCTGCGCCAGAACCCAATCCTGCGTGCGTGTTCGTCTGCTTCGCAACATATCTACGGATAATCCATTGCGAAAACTTAGAGAGCGGACTCGCTTCCATTCTGGATAGCGAATTCGAATGGCAGACGTTGGAAGGTCAATCGGGCGGTTCGACGGACTTCGGTAACGTCACGCATGCACCCTTCCAGGCTCGGCTTGGACTTCGATCAGGATTCTAAGTTGAACATGATATTCCCGCAGCGATGCCCGCCCTGCATCCGCATTTCGGTAAGTTCGCCCAAGTCATGTAACCCAAATAATGATAGTTATCAACCACAGCTATTATCGATGACCCTAGTATAGTTGCGCATACCCCTGGCTTCCGCGATGCTGCAGCGACGAAGAAGGCGCACGATGCCGCTCTCACCATATCCAAGGCTCTTGCGATGATAGGCTTCAGGGTCGTCGACGACGAAGGCTTCTACGGTGAAGTGCGTCCAACGTACCGCCTCGTGGTCGCTTGACGACTTCTCACAATGCTCCTAAACTTCTTTAGGTCAAAGAGGCCTTTGATAAGGGCCAATCATCATGAAACTAGCTTTACACGACCGTACACGCTACATACAAGCGAACACATGAAAACAACGAGGCATGCTACATCCGAGAGCTATTGCTAGTGGTGGCAGGGAGAGTTAGACGACTAGTGCTACAAGTAAGAGTGGATAGATGTTACAGATGATGCAACTGAGATGACCGTGTGCCCATATAGTCCAGTACAATTGTGAAATGCAAAGAACCCTGACATTTGCTACGAAACATATCTAAGAGCTATCCACAGAAAGAGAGCTACGGCACATAGGACAAGTTCGCTTGCGGGCGAGCCAAGGTCGCAAGCATTTCTCGTGGAACCTGTTCGATATAGTCAGACTTCTCCGCGAGCAGGAGACGACCAACAGCGTCACTTACGCGTGCTGGCATTCCGCCCCGAGTGCTGCCCACTGTGCTTCTTTGAATTGTGAGAGACAAATGCCACACTTGTCGACGGAAACGCCGATGAGACTGAGCTTGAGCTTCACTCGGCCGTCTTTGGTAATGCGACGACGTTCCACCTCTATCCGCCCGAGCAGAGGCATATTCTCCTTCTCATCAGTAGCTCTTGAGGCTGGCCCGGATCTGGCCGGTCCGACCATCTCGGAAAGGAGCAGAAGATCCTATTAGGTGCGATAGAAAGGTCAGGTTTGAGAAAATTTCAGTATGAGAAGATGGACCACAAACCTCGTAATTAGCGCCATCGGCGCCATCTCCATTCTCCACGCGCGACAGAAGGACATCTAGGTCCGTGTACGGCGAGAACTCAGGCGAAGATGGCAGACCCTGAGCGACAGATAGCGGAGACGCAGCAGGAGCTACCGCATGTTGCGTGATCACAACAGGAGAACGTACAGGAGAGAGAGGCGGTTGGTTGCGAAAGGTTGAGGAAGGCGGTGAAGGTGTATGATCAGGAATCTGTCCCCGACTAGCAGTGTAACTTGGCGGAGGCGCTGTGAAGACATTAGACGGTCCAGCACCGTCACGCTCAGCTTGTTGAGATTGCGCAAGCAATGCTTGCTTCTCCCTCCACGAGCCAGTGTCGCTCGGCGAGATAGGGAAGCCACTAGTGGTAGGGGGGCGTGCAGAAGGAGGAACAGGCAGAGGCCTGCCAGGATAGTGATGTCGGCTCGCGAGCGGGCTCATAGGTTGGTTACGCGAGGGCTGGTGGGCGGAAGGTGACAAAGGACTACGAGGCTCTCGCGCAAGCTCTTCGCTATACCTCGAACTGGTCTGCGTAGGAAGACCGGCTGGAGCAGCCCTCGGGGTTAGGATTTCACGATCAAACCCGTTGGCATCGGGCGAAGGAGCTCTGAATGGACTGGAGCTCTCTGCAGCAGCTGTTCTCTCGTCAGGACCAGAGCCTCGGTCCGAAGCAAATGCTCTCGGCAATGAGGAGGACGAGTCAGTGCAGCTCACGGAACTGAACACCTTCGAGTCTAACGAGTCTGTGCTTTCTGTCGCAGCCGAACTCGCGGCTGTGGTAGCTTCAAGCTGACCGGATATACCCGACGAAGAGGCAGTATTATTCGGGGTTTGGGCATTGAAGGACTTGGACACCGAGGCAGGTGCATTTTGCTTGTGCGCTGCTCGGCGTGGTGGAGGTGGTGGAGGAGGTCTCCTCTTCGGTTTGCTAGGACTAGCCATAGCAGGACTCGGTGCGGTGCCAGCCGCAAATGAAGACGACACTGGAGAGGCAGGACGAGGTAAGTAAACTTGGTGCTTTGGTTTCGGAAAGGTGGGAGAAAGGTGAGGAGGAATTTGAGAGTTATTCGACAGCGTCGGAGAAATGGAGCGAGGAGATTGAGGATTATGTGCAGACACCGGAGAGCCTGGGCGACTGCGCTGAGAACGATGTACAGATACTGGGGAGCCGAGATGGATACACTCTGAATGGTCTTGTGAGACAGGGGAAATCGGGAGAGAATACTGCGTGTATATGGGCGAGATTGGAGAGCCCGGCGGACTCCTGCACTTTTCGGGTGGGGACGGATGAGGATAGCGACATTGAGTCTCAGCC
Organism: Heliocybe sulcata; assembly: GCA_004369045.1. NCBI lineage: Eukaryota > Fungi > Basidiomycota > Agaricomycetes > Gloeophyllales > Gloeophyllaceae > Heliocybe > Heliocybe sulcata. Next base: position 81,369 of record ML213517.1, on the reverse strand, counting down.
CGCGTAGAAGACGAACCACGCCCAACACGCGTCGATGACGAAGGAGATTGGTCGACATCAACAGCGGTAGGCTGGCCCGTAAATGGCCTCGAAGTCAAATCCTGTTTCGACATCAAATTCAGATTTAAAGTCGACGCCGACGCAAGCGCTTTTCTAATCTTCGCGAGCCCAGACTTATCCTTCGGAGACGCAGGTCCCAAGATAGGACTAGTCGGCGACTGGGTTCTGGGTGGGTTCGGGTCGCCGGGGATGGGAATGTGGTCAGGCGGGGCTGGAAATTCCGCACACAGATCAATCTCCAGTGATGGAGTATCCGTGTCAGGTATCTCCTCGTCGTCCACGATGTGCCATGAGTCAAGGGTCTCGCCAGAGGAACTCTCAGAGTTCCGGTTCTCGTGTCCGCGACGCTTCCCCTTCAACGAAGAGAAAACTTGGAGGGACGGAATGCTGCGTCTTCGCCCGTTAGCCAGAGGTAGGGATTTGGTAGTCAAGGTGGGGCTTTGAGCGCGTTCGACATGCGCATGTCCATGAGCGCCAGTTGGAGACGATGGTTGGCTTGTGTTAAATATGGAGAGAGAAAATGATGAAGGAGACGAAAGGGGAGGAGACGAGTCATGCGGGCCACTCGACGTCTTTAGAGGCGATGGACCCTTTTTGGACCTGCTCAACAGACGCCTAAACAAGAGATTCGACATGGAAGAGCCAGCGATCCGCTTGGGATCGGCTTCATCGCCATTGGGTGAACTCGCACTGTCCTGCGAGGGTTCAGTTTCCGCGCGGCGGGATCTGGATAGTAAGTTGGAGGTAGAGGGCCGTCTGCTGGTCGTGAATCGCCCAGCTTCGTCGGTCGGCGATGCGGGTCGTTCATGCTGGTGAGCATCTCCACGAACTCGCCTCGACAAGAAGAGTGTCGTGACAGAGGCGCCAGCAAGTCGTCGCATCTCGCTTGATTCACGCGTCGGCGAAGGGGACCTGTCGCGCAAGATCTCCCGCGTGGGGCTTCTCGCCCTTGGATGCTCGTCAACTTCGCTGTGTTCACAGGACCGTTCGCTGATGGGCGAATTTGGAAGGCGAAGAGGACTCAAAGGCGGCGAACGCGTCGCAGGTGACAATGGAGTTTCTTCCGTGACCACGCGTCTTTCTCTTTCCCTCTCGACGCGTTGTTCGAGGCTAAAACCCAGCCTGCGATCTTCGTCCCAGTGAGTCTCTGACGGACCCAGATACTCGATAGACTCTTCAGATGCCTCGGATCCCGAATCGTAATCGTCTCCCTCATTGTCGCGAGCGGAATACGGCGATGGCGGTGGGGTGGCTTGCGAGAACTGCGGTCCATAAGGGTGCATGGCATGCAAGGTGGTCGCAAGGGAGTACGTGGAGGGCATGGCCATATACTGTCCAGAAAGGACAGCGGACGATCCGTTTCCCGACGGAGAGAACGGCTGGTAACTCGACCCTGTCGCGATGGCCTCCTGGAAGGAAGGGGGCGGAAAGTCCGGGATAGCTATGCCTGCCAACACCAATTCATCTACCGATCAACAACCGATGAATACGAATAGTCGACTTACTATCCACGAAATGGCGGATTTGTCTCCTCTCCTCGACAGACCGGCTCGAGGGCCTCGGGACCGGCTCGGGCTCAGCGTCTTGCGCAAGCCTAGCCGACGCGGCAGTCAAAACGACAGACACATCAGACGCGTCCGACGCGTCCGTCTTTCTCCTGCCCTCCTTTGTCTTGTGCTTCTTTGTCCTGGCCTTGCGCATCCTCCCCGCGTTGTCGGGCGGGATTAGCGTCAGCTGGCCGTGATGGGCGACGACATGCGTCAGGTACGGCGCAACATGCGTCGCCCGCGATGTCGACTCTGGGCGATACGAGGACGAGTGCGACATGGTCCGAGATACGAACAGTCCTCGGGCAAGGCGAGCGCCGTTACCAGCATGCTGCAAATGTAAGGTGCGGTATAATTCCCCCTATTCACGTGCCGGAAATGCCTGATTGAGCTCGCCACAATGCGGCAAAACGTCATCGGCTAGTTACCGACGGTCCTTACGGAGTAGTGAGACCCCAGTCACCATCTCAGTTGTGGACACGAAGTTGGTCCAGAATAATGAAGAGGATTGAAAGCAGCGTCGAGGCTGGATAGTAACCATGAGAGTCGTCTCTTCAAGCTTCAATATTGGCAGAGTCATTCCTATCCGAACATTAAATATATTCGGCGACGTACCCTAGGACGCGTGACACGCGGAATGAACCGCACATCTCATGCGGACAGGGACGCAGGCATTCGCCGCAGTAACAAGCTTCTCGTGTTTGAGACGAGGACGGGATGAGGAGTGGATGTGCATAGGTCCGAGATATGATCTGAGAGCCGACTTCTTGAATACTTGGCGACGGGGACTCTGACGTGACCGGTGAACTATATTGCATGTTGGAAGGGATAACGCACTGACCTCCGAATAGCGTCGAGATATTCGGGCTAAGCATACTCATGTCCAGGGCTCGAGCATATGTACTAGCGGATTCCCGTGAGTTTCCGTGCGTGTGTCCGGCCGAAGAGTGAATTACGCTAGGCGTCGGAGGCGAGCGTTACCCTGTGCAGTATCAGCGGACAGTGTGAGATGGTATAAACTTGTACTTGCTTTAATGCTCGGGTCTAACTGCGAGGGTGCTTGAGTGGCGTAAGAGAGTTAATACCTCCGTTGTTTACTACCTCCGTCGCAGTCGGATCCAGTTACGAAACTGATTGCAAAATACGCTCCTTCGTTCATCGTAAACAGATCGAAGAATATTCATCAAGCATCCAAGCTCCTTTGACATGCAGCTAGAAAGGAGCAATACGGTAGGCAACAAGAGATACGAAGCAGTTGAGACTCGACTGTCATAGACACTTGATGGCAGTATTTGGGGTCCCAGCCATGATAACCCTCGAATTCGCTAAGTTCAATATCCTCGACGCTTGCGCATGCATCAATCCGCATAATTCGCATATGCTATCGCAGCTGAGTCAACCCTGAATAATGCACCGTATATGCTCGAAGTTAACCTCACCGTATCCTAGTGATCCCAATACGCCAGTGGCTGAGATGGGAGAGTCGAGCGTGGTTACTTCGGACCGAGGGTAGTGCGTCCCTCATGTTTGAAAATAATTCCTCTTTCGTCTTGCAAGGTACGGAACATCCAGAGACCATGCGTATGCTATGGCGAACCTCGTCATAACCGCCGCCATCTGTGTCAGGACCTAGGGTTTCTCTTGCCGCAACCGAGGTCCCCTGTCTGATGGCAGGTCGACCGTACGGCGGCAAACAAGGCCACCAAACCGATCAGAGCTTGTAAGGACAGCTCGGGAGCATAGTATGGGGCCGCAGGGCATAGAGGCGTTGGTCACACACGGCCTCATTGCCGTCTGTTGATATATATATATACGTGTGTATCTTTGGCACGCTCGCAATGGCACACATCAGGATCCCATGTCACTGTCAAGGCTAGCCCGACCTGACCCGCACAGCGTCAAGTCAACACAGGTGAACAGCCATGCAAATATCTGATAACCATGCGACAAGTGCAGTTGATCACGAGAACGAGATTAGTTCCCCTTAACGCCTGCAGAAGTAGGGACGGTCCCTCGATATAGCGGGGGAATGCTTACGTGAATTCTCAGCGCGTGCTACACCTGGGAGTCGGTCTAGGGTACTTATATTCAGGACCAGTACGTAGCACAAGCAAGCAGCGAGCCAGAATCAGACAAAGGAGGCCATGCCTTCCGTGCCAGAGACGAATAGCGATAGCATTAGTACCGGGCCGTTACAGGGAGCAGATCCAATCGAAGCAGAAGCAGCTTCCGCACCGAGGGCAAAGACTATGACCTAGAAGGCAGTAAGAGCTGCCTGAGCCCGGTATAATCAAATGGCAGGATGTGGATTCGCATCCTACGTCTGGTGGAAGTCGCCCAGACGCACGAGATGGTATGTTAAACCTACTTAGCGCCACCGCCCTTCTTCAAGAGGCTGAAGACCCAATCGCTAGGTGTTTCCTTACACCGACGCTCCTCACCAAGTCTTATCTTCCCCTGGATCCACGACGTAGATCCTTACCTTCTAGTGACGATTGTATCGGGCCTTCGCTTCCTTTGACGTCGTGTACCAGCCACGGTGGCGCATCCCAATGAGAAGAAACCAGCTGGCTATGACATATTCAATGATATACCCCGCCGAGGACTATCCGAGGTTACTAAGATGTGCGATGTGCGTACTCGTTGTAGTAGCCCGTGATAAACACTAGGGAAATTCTGCGCCTGTTGAAGAAGGCGAGTGCCAGTAGCCAGACAGATCCTCTTCATTACGTGCCAATGGACATCCGGCGGCGTGAAGTGCAAATCGTTACACTTGCTCGGCGCGTGAGGCTTGAAGCTTGAAGCTTGAAGCTGAAGCATGGAATCTCGAGGCTTGCTGGCAAGTGCAGCCCGAAGCCGTATATGGATGTCCAGTTAGCAAGTCCCGAGCGAACCTGGTCGAAGCTTCACTTCGCGCATTCCAAGAGGCCAAGCGTCGACGTCGGAGGAGTATCAGACCGGCGATCAGATCCAAGAGGTAATACATCCCCGTAGCTGAGAACGCCGGCCAAGCATATCGTTTCTAAGAGTCGCCGAGCGCCGTCGCATCATTGACCACCCACCCGAATGCCGAGTGTCGTCGCCGACATAGAGAACAGCGCCGAACGGAAGTTTCAAGGACGGACGGCATGGCGAGCACATATTGCTAGTAGGATGCCGCCGGCTTATGTGAGGATGTCCGTGCCGGCCTCCCGAGCCGCCGAGCCCGTCGAATGGTTACACCTTCGTACTTACGCGAAGTTCTATGTTTGCAACGGGCGGTCAAAGGCTTGGTTCCTGCCCCTCAGCAAGTGGCGATTTTTCGGACGAAGATGCGGGGCACGGGCAGCTGCACCGGAGCACCCTCTTATTATCGCAACGTGTATGAAGAGTTGCGCAGGTAAAGGAAGGGAACTGCAGTGATATGAAGGATTTCTGCATGGCCGAAACAGGCCGATGCCGACCTTGATTGGTGCCGCGCGCTCCGACCTTCCAGCAAGACGGGCCTGACGGAATCGTCTAAGCAACAAACTGCGATGTCGCCGGCTGAGCGAGACAGCCGGGCCTGTCCCGTTCAGAGCGTACAGCGTAAAAAGCTCAAGGGATACAATCCGACCATTTGATACGATCGAAAGGGAGTTTTCCCTCGTCGCAGTCGTGTGCAGGAGAAGCACGGATGACATAGCAACATTCGGCAGCGGTTTCAAAGCTTCAACGTGGGTCCGGTGGACCGAACGAAACGGGCGGAGGGCTCAGAGGCGGCCTTGGGCAGGACTTGGCTCGAAGATACCCCCGATTCTTATTCGATGCAAGAGTGCGATGTGGGGGACTCTGGGGTGGTGTTGCGGCGTTGTCGCGTTGCCACATCGTTACAGGCCCTACCGTAAGCAGAAGCGTGATTATCATCCAATCACGATGTCTCCTAGCCTCAGTCGAAATCATGAATCTGCTAAGATGGACGGCTATTGCAGCTGTCGAGCCACACAGCATCGCTGATGAATTCCGCAAACTCGGGCTGGCGCTGAGAAGATGGCCTATTATTGCAAGGCGAAACATTTCGGTACATCGAGTCTCTAATGGACGGCGGGAGTAACCCTACGGCGTTTGAGCGAACGTATACGGCATTAGCGGGAGGTTGGAGGAACTCGCATGCAGTATTCCCCGCAGCGAACTTTTGCCTTATTCCTGAGGAACAGCCGGGCGAATGATCTCACGCCAAACGCACGCGAAGAGGAATCCCCTCGCTCGGGAAGTTTGAAATGATATCCGGCCGAAGCGCGGCTACCATTATTTGCTCATGTTTGGTGCCGTGATGATTGGCCGGTCCGCCATAATAAAAGGCAAGCGGTTCTCCTGTCGCCGAACTCTCTTCACCCCAACCACCTCTTCTTCGTCGTCGTCGTTGTAGCCGTTCCCGCTCCGTCGCTAGCGCTACCAAGTACCCGCTAGGGTCGCAGCCCGCTCGCGCTCTTCTGCTCAACACCGCTCACACCCCCTGCACTTCGCGATGTCAGACCCTATCGCTGAAAAGGAGGCCGGGCCTGCTCCCACCAACGAGCAGCCCGATGCCGCTGAGCCGGAGAAAAAGAAAAGGGAGTACAAGGATTTTGGTCATGACGAGGAGAAGCCTACCCGTATGTCGCTCTCGAGTATCTTATACGTCATAGGTTTCCTAATACGCGCTGGCCAGATGCCAACGTCGACATGTCCCAAATTGAGCTGAAGGCGGAGGATCTCTATGACAAGGAGAAGGTGGACTTGGAAACTATCGTCATCGAGGATGTCTTCAAGCTTCTTCAATGCGATGAAGCCGGTTTGTCTGATGACGAGGCCCAACGCCGTCTTGAGATATTCGGTCCCAACAAGCTCGAGTCGGAGGAGCAGAACGCGTTCCTGCAGGTATGTCTTGAGCGTGCCGCGTGATATGAAAAACTAACCATCGCGTTTAGTTTCTGAGTTTCATGTGGAATCCCCTGTCCTGGGTCATGGAGGGTGCCGCCCTGGTTGCTATCGTTCTGTCCAACGGTGAACATCGTCCCCCTGACTGGGAGGACTTTGTCGGTATCGTCGCCCTTCTGTTGATCAACTCCGGTATCGGTTTCTACGAGGAGCGTAACGCTGGTAACGCTGTCAAGGCCCTCATGGACTCCCTCGCACCCAAGGCCAAGGTCAAGCGTGCCGGTACTTGGCGCGAGATCGAGTCCTCCGAGCTCGTCCCCGGTGATATGATCTCCTTCAAGATTGGTGACATCGTTCCTGCCGACTGCCGTTTGACTGAGGCCATCAACGTCTCCATCGACCAGGCTGCCCTTACTGGAGAGTCCCTGCCCCAGAGCAAGAAGCTCGGTGACCAGTGTTTCTCGTGAGTCCCGCTGTATGCGTGCCTGATATACATAATCTGACCATCTATCAGTGGTTCCACTTGTAAGCAGGGTGAGGCGGAGGGTGTTGTTATCTCCACTGGTGCCAACACTTTCTTTGGCCGTGCCGCTTCCCTTGTCGGTCAGGACGACGACACCACCGGTCACTTGCAGAAGATCCTTGCCCAAATCGGCTCCTTCTGTCTTGTGTCTATCGGTATCTTCGTCATCGCCGAGATCCTCGTCCTGTACGCCGGCTTCCGCTACAACTACCGTCGCGGTCTCGACGACATCCTAGTCCTGTTGATCGGTGGTATCCCCATCGCTATGCCCACTGTCTTGTCCGTCACCCTCGCCGTCGGTGCACAGCAACTCGCTAAGCACAAGGCTATCGTCACCCGTATCACTGCCATTGAGGAGTTGGCGGGTGTCACGATCCTTTGCTCCGACAAGACTGGTACTTTGACCACCAACAAGCTCACCATTGACCGCAACCTTGTCAAGACTTACGGTCCCTTCTCGGGCGAGGACGTCATTCTTCTCGCTGCCTACGCTTCGCGTACCGAGAACCAGGACGCCATTGACCAGTGTGTTGTCGGTGCCCTCGGTGACACATCCCGCGCTCGTGCCGGCATCACCCTCCTCGACTTCAAGCCTTTCAACCCCGTCGACAAGCGCACTGAGATCACCTACCGCGAGGAGTCGTCCGGCAAGCTTAAGCGTGTCACCAAGGGTATGACTGGTATCATCATCGAGCTCTGCTCCCGCAACAAGACTGAAGATCAAGAGAACCGTCTTGAGGCTGATGTCGAGGAGTTCGCTACTCGTGGTCTCCGTGCCCTCGCTGTCGCGTACGAGGAGCTCGATGGTCAGGATCATGAGGGTGAGGGCAACGGCTTCGAGCTGATCGGTCTGCTCGCCATCTTCGATCCCCCTCGTGAGGACACCAAGCAGACTATCGACGATGCGCTTGCCCTCGGTGTCAAGGTCAAGATGGTTACGGGTGATCAGCTCGCCATCGCCAAGGAGACCGGTCGTCGTCTCGGCCTGGGTGACCATATGTACCCCTCTAAGGTGTTGAAGGAGGGTCCCGCTGCAGGTGGCAAGCACGCCAATCTCGACGAGATGATCATGGACGCCGATGGTTTCGCTGGAGTCTTCCCTGAGCACAAGTACGAGATTGTCAAGCGTCTCCAGGCCCTTGGCCACCTTTGCGCCATGACTGGTGACGGTGCCAACGACGCTCCCGCCTTGTCTCGTGCTAATGTTGGTATCGCTGTCGAGGGTGCCACCGACGCAGCTCGTGGCGCTGCTGACATCGTATTGACGGAGCCCGGTCTGTCTACCATCGTCCACGCCATTCGCGGCTCTCGTGTCATCTTCCAGCGCATGCGTAACTATTCCATCTATGCCTGCGCCGTCACGATCCGTATTGTCGTCTGCTTCGCCATCCTTGCTTTCGCGTGGAAGTTCGACTTCCCTCCCTTCATGGTCCTGATCATTGCGCTCCTGAACGACGGTACCATCATGACCCTGTCCGTCGACCGTGTCCTGCCCTCGAACACTCCGGATAGTTGGGACTTAGCTGAGATCTTCGCGTACGCCGTTGCCTACGGTCTGTACCTCACTGCTTCGACGTAAGTTCTCTATACCATATGGTTCCATACAGCTTTTCTGATTCTTTCCTCTAGTGTTGCCCTCGTCGCCATCATCTTGGAGACCACTTTCTTCCAGGACAAGTTTGGTGTGTCGCTCAGCGGCAACCTGACCGACCACAGGAACGACCCGCAACTCCACATGATTGTCTACTTGCAGGTTGCAGTCATCTCGCAGGCCCTGATCTTCGTCACACGGTCGCACAGCTTCTTCTTCATGGAACGCCCCTCGTTCGCTCTCCTGGGTGCTTTCCTCGTCGCTCAGGTCATCTCGTCCATCATCGCTGCCTACGGTAACTGGGGCTTCACCAGCATCCACGCTATTGAAGGTGGCTGGATTGGTATTGTCTGGGTCTGGGTAAGTCTTGCCTTCGCGTCTATTTTCAGCGCCGTTTCTTACACCACTTCCTCCAGAACATCATCTGGTTCATTCCCCTCGACTGGATCAAGTTTGCGATGAAGGCCACCGTTATCAAGAGCCTTCGTCAGCGTCACCAAGCCGCTGCTGCCCGCGAGATGCAAGCGACTGGTGGTGTTCCCCTCACTCGCACCCAGTCGCGTGCTGCCTCCGTTCACGAATCCTTGTACCGCAACCGTGTATCATTCATCCGCCGGGCGGCGCGCAAGGTCGGCTTTGGCCAGAAGATCAAGATGAACCCTGCCGAGCTGCAGCGCTTCAGCTCGATCCAGGCTCAGCAGACTGGTCAGGTCTTGGCCCGCCACCCCTCTCGACCCACCGCATAGACGACTATAAACCGTAATCATCCGTATGCATACCCCTAATATTAGTGAGACCTATCATAGTTCGGTGTCAACTGCAATATATCCCTTCCTTCCATCAAACCCTCGCCTCGCAAGCATACAACACTACCCTCGCATTGACATCGGAGTTGAACTGGTCGGCCTCATTGTATTACGGGTCTGTATACTATGGTTTTCGGTTATGTTTCTTCTGTTTGCTTGGTAATTACGATGTTGTCTCTTAACGTTTATTCATGATGTAGCGGTATTTCCGCAATAATTGCAATAGCTTTGGATTACACAATAAACATAGATTTCCAATCGTGCCGTGTTTCACTCGTGTATGCATGGAACCCTGCAGTTGACCATCATATGCATCGACCTTCAGATCTTCCTCAGCTACCGATGGCTTGTGGTGTAAAGTCTTCTGTCGTCGTGCTATATGCGCTTCCACGTTCTCTTCAACCAGACGGAGATGATAGCGGCAAGCTGATTATGAGCAGGTGGTCATTTCGACCGTCGTCGAGTCATGAATCGATCACTTCTCGTACCTCCAGCCAGTCAGGTGTTGCTCGCGAACGAGTTCACCATCCCATCACCTCTATGAACCGGTAACCACACCCGCAAGTCACTCCTACCCCTATTCGCCCACGCGAAGTATGGCACTAAAACAAGCTCTACGTCCCGCTCGACGCCCTCCTCTCGAATTACAGAGCCCTTTGTCCTCAACGTAACGACTTGCAAGTCCCATTTCTTGAATGCTTCCACATCCAAGCATTCTTCGATGTCCTCTTTAGGCTCCACCCGTACTGAGCGCAGGTCTGCAATGCCAGAGTTATCAACACTCTCGAGACAATAAATGAAGGGTCCTTTGGCGAAAGCAATGCAACCATGGTTCTCGGAGTCGAGTGGATGTGGGCGGAGGATCCTAGGTGTATAGTCGTAGGCCACTGTAACAGAGAGAGTTGTCGCGGATGCATCTACAGTATTGTAGGCGAGGTAGAGAAGCGTGGCGGCTGCGTTTATTGAATAGTTAGAATGGTCGACACCGCTGACCTTGATCTGCAGAATACCGCTTGAGCCATAAACCAGAATGTCTGTCAACCAGAATGTCTGTCTAAATTGAAACCTACCTCCCATTTGTGCACACCAGCCGGTCTTCTCAGGCCAAGCTTGAGTCTCTTCAGATCCCTAGCATCACCTGTCAAAGTGAAAGTACTCCCTCCCTTCCACTGATCCGAGTCTTGCCTGATTTTCACGGAGCGACCAGAGGACACCTTCAACTCCATGACAGAGGAAATGTACAGATGGACGTATATGGTGTCACTGGACGTCAAGGTATATATGTACTTGCCAAGCGACCCCAGCAGCCGTGAAAACTTTACGGGCAATCAATGAAGAGATCGTCTGAGAGATATAGGGGTATGCCTACGTTGGGTGGGCAACATGCGACTTCGAACCATTCGCTTCGCTGCATGTCCTTCTCGACAGTGGCAAGAGGGTTGTCATAGAAAAACCCCTTGCCATCGAGGCTCATTCCGACCAGCACACCATTGTAGAGGGCCCGCTCCATTACCTCAGCATATCTGCAGCGCCAGACGGTAATTCAGAAGGTATATAGAGGAAAGAGTGTGGTGGGCGCATACATCGGTTTGAAGGAGTCGAGCAGCAGCATCTGATGGGCGAAGAAGACAAGACCGACCGCAGCACAGGTCTCCAAGTATCCTTTTGACGAGGTCAACTCTGTAGTCAAATAACATGTGGCCACTCTTACCAGTTTCATTAGGAAAGAAATAATCCGGGCCAAATCCTTCCCATTCACCAACCGCACCGAGGCCGCCCTGGCGCAAGAGTGAGATGGGTTCATATTGAATGAAGGTAGTTCAACTCACGGTCACATACATCCTCTTTTCTGTCGTGTTCTCCCATAACCTGCGGACTGCATCACCTAGACCACTGTCACCAGTTAATCGAGCCACACCGGCGACAGCAGTTAACCAATACCTAGCCTGGAAGTCAATAGCAGTACATTATCAGGCTGAGACTGCTCACATGGCTCGGACTGAGTGTCCTCGGATACCTTCGTTGGCCATTTCTTGAATAGGCTTGTCTGCCTGCATGTACTCGAATCTGTCCCCTCGTCTCCTCATGGGGCCTACGAAAGCATCTTCCCCTCTGGCGTCTGCCTCGACATCATAGTAGTGTCGCTCTACTGTCTCAGAATTTTTGTCGTACGGCTGTTTCCGGCCTCGCTCCTCAACAAAGTAGCTAGCGAGGGACAAAAGTGAGCTATCTTGAGTAGTCTCATATGCACGAATGAGGGCAAGCTCGAGGCATTGATGGCCCGGGTACCTATGAGGTAGGTGACTGAATGGACGACTCGGTGTAGTGGCTATACAAGCACGTACCCGTGTTTCTGCTGCATATCAGGCCCGAAGACTGTCTTAATATGCTCAATGTAGCTGAGTATTGGGCCCAGAAGTCGCGTTGAATGCGCTGCCGGTAGGTCTCACCATACCGTACATGACAAACACGAAGAGACAGACGGACTGTATTCGTGGTGCGCCAATGCAGCTTCCAGGAGATGCCCGGCACAGTACATCTCGTGAGACCACCTGCGGGGCTATCCGTTAGGTCTGAATGTGCATCTGAGTTGTCGGCGCCTACGCAATATTTGTCCATCGCTTTCCAGGCTCGACGACCTATCAATACAGGTTTAACCATGATTCACAGTTTATGCAGACGCAACTATAGAGTCGTTTACCGTATAGTACGAGTTTAGATAACCGTCCTCCTGCTGTGCACCTCGGATGAGGTCGACCGCTTCCTCGACAAGATGAGCAAGGGCTGGGTCGGGATGGTCTATGAGGGAGTAGCAAGCTGCTTCCAGCCACTTCGCAATATCAGAGTCCCTGAGATTGCCAGGTCAGTCTCACAGAGACCACTAAGATCAGAAGAGTGTGCTCACCAGAATCGATGTCTACGCCAATGTGCGCGTCAACTTTCCAAAAATCAGATCTCGGGACCACAACCAAAATACCTACGGCTTTTGTGGATCCCCCTCCTTCCACTTCAGCTTCAGATTGTCCCATCTACCCGTATCTTTCAATTGCTGATATATAGCTGTTAGTGCGCCCTCTCTGACAGCCGAGGCACGTCCGATCCAAAAACGAGACGTTATATGGACGTTGCGCAGAGACACACAGACCGCATGGCCATTTGATAAGGACAGAGGCATATTGATGTCGTTTGCAGTGGTAGTCACAGCATATATGTCGTGGAATTGACGTGGAATTGACCTCAGTGCGACGGTCGATGCTGGGAAACCTGGATTACGCCCGGGCCGCCCGATAAAAACGTTTAAGCGCCTGCATAGTTCCTCTCATAAATTATATGCAGGCGAGGAGGTATAGGTGGATTGTGACGGTGCAGCACTTGACTGAGCACAGAACGCCAGAGGTAAGAGTGCCGGCTAGATGGATGTACTCGGGAACTCCTTCACCGCCGCCGTCTAGCTAGCGCCAGGCGTCGCTCACGAAGTATGCGAGTGCGGTTATGTCTGGTGATAGATAATCGTCACCAGAGCGGGTGGATAGCATAGCAGTGTGCCTACAGAGTCCCTACTCGAACGTCCTTACCATCCTGGTTCTAGGTGATACAGATAAGTTCCAGCCTCGTTGTGCTATTTTTCGTCCTTGGAAGGACACTGCGGCGAACTGTAGACGACGAACAACTAATAAGGGGCCCGGTGTCACTACCTAATAATCTTATAGCCCGGCCATCTCGGTGCGGCTCGCACGAACGCCGGCGAGCGATGTATGTCTCAAGACAAATTATTATTAGAATTAAACAAGCGGGCGTGGTAGGAGCAATCAACGACATTATCGCAAACGAGGGTCATAAGTAATACACAGATGCTCTACATATTATATATGGCACAATATTCCGGTCCCGACTGCATTACAAGTCCATAGGCACACCAAGTGTCAATCAAATGACCCTCTAGTTGTCATAGAAGACCAACGCCCGGAGCTCGATAGATTCTCTGAGCGGTGCGTCGGGAGGCGTCGTCGGATCCTCGAAACCAGTGTGCGGCGTGCACTTTGCAACACCATCCTTGGAGTCGAAGCTAAATAGCGGAAGGTCAACTCACACAGAGTCGAGCGCTGTATTCGTAAATACTCACCATTTGATCAGTGCAAACTCGTCCGGCGTCATACCCCTCAAGTACTTCCACTTATGGCTAGGGTTGAAGTTGACGCTCATCGTCTCGCCGTTATAATCCGGGTAAACCAGAGTGGTCGGTACAAAGTCCTTCGCGTCCACGCTGTTGAAGTCGCAGAAGGCCAAAGGCCAGTCGAGTGCGGCGTGCTTGATGGGGCGCCAAAGGTTGATGATCTGGAAGCGGCGCTGCACGAGGAGCGGGGCTTCCGAAGGAGGAAGGTGTCGGTGAACGCGTCGTGTCGCAGAGTCTGTGGTCTGGTCAACGTGTACGCGGGGGACGGGTTGACGCTTGTCGGGAGTGTCTTCGGTTTCGTCTGGTCTCCTACGCCGGATTGCTGCGATAGCAAGGTCAGCGAGGGACAGGGACACTGCCATAGTTTGTAGCAGGATACTCACTGTGGTCGAAGAGCACTACTTGGCTTGCACCAGTGAGCTCCTGGATCAGCTCAATACTCTCTGGGTAGTACTCTTCCTGAATTTTTGCGTCGTCGGTGAAGTCCGTGTGCTTGGAGGGGCGCGTATAGAACTGAAAGCCGTTCTTATCAAGTGTGAACTCCTGTTCCCGGCCTCGGACGTTCTCGATATCCATAACATGCTCGGAGATGCCGAGGTTCGACCGTCGTTCTCCGTCAGGGTCCGCGTTGATATTCTGCCATGGCTTGGAGCCATCCGTAGGGGGGACAGAGTAGTAGAGCTTAGCAGCAGTGGACATTCTCGCAAGCTGGGAAGGTTATCGTCGGATGGCTTCACACTCAGCTTTATATACCGCCCTCGTAATACCACGGGAAGTCGGGATGACGTGCTAAGAGACCAGAAAAACGCAATCGGGGAGACCTGTTAGGCTGACCAAGGTAGTCTTCCCAGCCCGAATGTTTAATAATGGTCAGTTCCCGTTGCTGACAGACGTGAATCCCATGATGAGAGAAGTTATCTCGCGATTTCACGGGCGAGTGGCATATTGTGGCGGAGCCTGGCTGAATTTTGCCCAACTAAACAAGCCTCCCGATTTCGAGCTCCCTATCTGCTCAAATATTGCCCTTTGGCGACCAATATACAAGTGACACTACCGATACAATTCTGACCGACGACCATGCGAGATGCAGGGTATACGCTAATGTCCTCTGATGATGTACAACCTTCACAGTCCAAACCAGAGCACACACGTAACCCTTACACCTGCCGCCTTGGCTCTGCCTCCCCTCCTCCCTCCGTCTGCTCGCTAACCTTTCGTATCGACAACAACACCTCCTTGCAGAACTTGACCTTGCTCACAAGACGCTGCTGGAACTTCGCCTCGTCCGCGTCCGCGGGCCGCGGTTGCAGCGCGAGCGCCATGACCTCGCTCAGCCGCCACCGCGTCAGCTTGTAGTTCTTGTCGATGTGCGTCACCACATGCCCGTGCGACGAGAGGACCATCTTCGAATGGTCGTAGAAGTTGAACTGCGGGTGGCATGCAATTAGCGAGGGAGAGTAAGGAGAGGGGCGCGGAGACGCGAACCTGTAAAGAGTCGTTGCTCAACTTGAACACGATAGCGTCCTTCATCCTCAGGAATTTCTGCAAAAAGTCCATCCCCTTCGTCCGCTCCGTGTCCTCAAACACGTAATCATAATCCCCAAACAAGCGCGACATGATATACCCCTCAAAATGCTTCAGCAGATACACCTTGCTCTTCAGCTCCTCGGGGTAATCGTTGACAGTGTAGTACTTCCGCACATACACTGTCCCCTGCCGTCTCGACATCACATAGTCAAAATGACTAAACGGGCACAGGAGCATAAGCGTTCGACGCGAATATACAAAGACGGACTGCACTTACTGCTTGTCAGGTGATAAAACCAGCGATGTGCTGTCGTTAAAGGAGACGCCGACGGTGCCATCTGTAAGGGCGTACCCCATCCCATACTTATTGCAATAATCCACCCAGGACGCAATAAACACCCTCCCCTCCTGCATCACATCCTCCTCATCCGGATGCGCCAACACCCTCCCCTGCTTCAGCGCATCCAGCGCAGCCGTCAACGTCTCCGCCGCCGCATCGTACCCATTTATCTTCACCCCCGGCTGCTCATTCTTCGCCTTCTGCTTCCCCTTCGCCATGCCCGGCGCTGGTTGAGGCGCAGGGGCAGCGTTCTCTGTCTCCTTAGTCTGCGGCGGAGCCGCCATCTGCGCGACAATCCTCGCCTTCTGGCTCTCCAGCTCCGTCCTCCTAATCTCCTCAAACCCTAGATCCCTTTCCCCGTCCACATCCACGTCTGCGCGCTGCTTCAACGGACTCGCCCTCTTCTCCTTCGCCACCGCCTGCAGCCTCCTGAACATCGGGCTCTCCCGCGCAGCGTTCCCCACCACAAGCGGCTGTCTTGCCGATTTGAGCAGCGCGGAGATCGGCGAGCCCGGCTGGACGGCCTGTTGGAACTCCTGCTCCTGCCTCTGAATCTCCGCAGTCGCATTGTTCCTCGCCTTTCCGCCAGCCGTAGGTCTGGAAGCAACATCCTCCTCCTGGTCCTCGTCCAGCAGCGCCTCGCGCCGGAGCGTCGCGAGGTTCGCCTGCGACATCGTGCGCGTGATGTGGTCGAACCGCGGCACGCCGTCGTGGATGCTCACTGGGAGGCTCGCGGGGACGGTGCCCTGCTGGAACCAGTCGTGGTCGAGGATGTCGTGCATCGTCGGGCGCTCGGAGGGGTTCCGGGTGAGGATGGCTTGGATGAGCTG
This sequence comes from Heliocybe sulcata, assembly GCA_004369045.1. Taxonomy (NCBI): domain Eukaryota; kingdom Fungi; phylum Basidiomycota; class Agaricomycetes; order Gloeophyllales; family Gloeophyllaceae; genus Heliocybe; species Heliocybe sulcata. The sequence continues at coordinate 65,093 of ML213517.1, read as the reverse complement.
TTTGGCGGCAGAGGAGCATGCGCGGTGCTCAGGGAATTCGTATTGGTTGTCGCGGATACGGCTGAGGGAAAGGTGAGTATAGAGTATGAGTCTGAGGAGGGAGGCTTACTTGTAGATACTCTGGACCTCCTTTGTTTGGAATGGAGCTTGGCCAATAAGTAAGGTATATAGGATGACCCCGGTGGACCAGATATCGACCTCAAAACTATGCCCATTGGCCGTATCGAAAAGTACCTCCGGCGCAATATAATTCGGCGTCCCACAGATTGTCTTCTTCCTCTCCCCGGGGTGCTCAATCAACGCCGCGAGCCCAAAGTCGCCGACCTTGACGTTCATGTGCGCGTCGAGCAGGAGATTGCCGAGCTTGAGATCGCGGTGGATGACCTGGTGGGTGTGCATATAGTGGCACGCGCCGAGGAGCTGTACCATGAAGACGCGGGCCTCGGGCTCGGTGAAGCGGCGGCGCCGGCGGAGGAGGTCCATGAGGCTGCCGTTGGGGCAGAGGGCGATGGTCATGTAGACGTTATCGTCGTCTTCGAAGCAGTCGAGAAATTGGACGACGTTGGGGTGGGTAAGGGCTCGGTGGATTTTGATCTCCGCATAGAGCTGGGAGGTGTCATGTCAGAATCAGTTCATTCAAAGCAGGGATATGGGCGATGTGATAGGTATCTGTGGCAAGCCCTGCGGTCTCCACCCTTTTTCATGTTCAGGTGCCAAAGTGGAGGATCTCGAAGGAATAGGTACAAGAACGTACTTTTGTCTTGGCTTTCTTCGTTTTGAGCGAGGCTTTGGTAACGACTTTACATGCCAGTCTTGACTGGTGCTTATTATCAACCACCTCGTACACTCGAGCAAATCCACCCTGGCACCATGTTAGTTGAAGCGACTTTTGAGCGAGGAAATGCATACCTCGCCCAGTAGCCCTATCCTCTGATACTTTGTCGACCGGCTCTTGTCGACGATTACCTGGGGCGGCGACGGCGGCACCGCTTTCGTATTCTGCCTCGGCAGCGGAGGCTCCGACGCCTTTGCTTTGCCCTTGTCGTCGCCTTGCTCTGGGAGCTGCGCTTTCGTTTGCGGTGGTGGGCGGGGAAGAGCGTGGTTGACAGCGTTCGAGAAGGGGTGACGGCGAGTGGTGGGCAGTGTCGGAGCAGGCGGCATGCCGGTGTAGAGTGGGTTGTTCATTGGGAGGCCACTGTTGTCGGTGGTAATGAGGAGGGTGCTGTTGCCGCGGTTAGTGATGACGATGAAGGTGTTGTCGGGCGGAGATGGAACACGCTTTGGACGTGCGGCTGGCGCGCCTCGCGTGGGTCATGTGACCGTTCGAGTTCATGTGGTTCGGCTAGATACGAGCCTAGATGAGTGACGCCTGTGAAGACTGGCAACAAGTCTGTCGTCTAGATATGGCATTGTCATATCCCCTTCTAGTTTATCTCTCCACGCCACTTCACTACTTTTCCTGCTGTGTCCGATGGTCATCAGCATGTACGTCACATTTTCATTCCCCCCATGCTTATAAGTCATGAAGCTGTTTTGCTTTCAACGCATCGCTCCTTCCGCCCCTCTCGCTCTCTGTCGTAGAGCGTCTTTGAATGTTGCCTCGCGTGGTGCCGGCTTCGACCTGCAACCACTCCCGAGTGCTTGTACCAGTCTCTCGTACGCTCGGGATCGACATTGCTATTACCACATACATCCAATTTGGTCGGTTCTGAGTACTAATTCTCTCCGACTTATTCGCAAGAGCACAGAACCCTTGACTGCACGCGTTGCCTGAACAGCCCGGGGTCTCATGACTATTTCTGGAAAGCAAGGGATTGCATAAATTTCCTGGATATCTCTGTCAGTCAGAGGCTCTCGATTATCATTGTGGTTTCAACTTTACATTTCCGTTGTCTACGTGTTTTGTTGTGAGAGGCATGACTGTTCTCGGGAAATGATTAATGAGCAACTGACCCCGACATCGTAGCAAGAGAGGGTCGCGTCACGTGTCACGTGTTGCGACGCGCTCTTTCACGCCACTGCACGCTTCAGAGGACTGTTGCTTAGTCGTTTCGCTATGCCCGCTCGGACGGCGCCATCGTTCTCACTGGAGGACCTCCCGATTGCTATCCCCAAGATCCTCGACCAAGCACAAGTGTCTACGGCTAACCACCAGAAGAACTATGTCGCGCTCTACAAGCTCCACGCCGAAGCGGTCAAGTACACCGAGCCGGTCAACAACGGCAAGACGACCAAGTCTGTTGGAGAGAAGGCCTTCCAGGATCTTCTACTGGATATGGTTGGCCGCTTGCTGCCACTTAAGAAGGGGACGACGGTCGCCGACAGGATGATCAAGTTTGTTGGAGGCTACGTAAAGTTTGCAAACGAGAAAGGTGCGTAGAATGCTGCTATCTTCAGCCTTGACCCTTACTGACCATTGCGTACAGCTCTCGAAGACCGCAAGAAGAGCGGTGCCGGAGTACACCAGGACACCGAAACCCCCGCATCCCGCTTGGCCGCCCGTCTACTCAGATTTCTCCTCAGAGGCTTCCTCGCCAAGGACAAGCACGTCCGCTACCGCGTCGTCCAGACGCTCTCGGAAGTTGTGCAGCACATGCCCGAGCTCGAGTAAGCCGCCTGCCCCTTTATGCTCCCCTCCTCTCACGCGCGTGCAGCGAGGACCTGTACTCCCAGATCCGCGAGTCTCTCCTCGACCGCCTGCGCGATAAGGAGCCCTTCGTGCGCGTCCAAGCCGTCATTGGGCTTGCCAAACTGTACGGCACCGAAGACCCAGCGGATCTAGAGGACGACCAGCGGCCCGTTAGTGAGGTCCTGCTAGACACACTCGCGCATGACCCTTCCGCGTCAGTAGCATTGTCATTAAAAAGATGGATAGCTAACGACGTTTATGTAGCGACGTCCGCCGCGCCGTCCTGCTCAATACGCACCCCACCCCGATCACCCTCCCGCACATCCTCGGCCGCACACGCGACACGGACGCCATCGTCCGCCGGCTCGTATACACCGTCCTCGAATCACACTGCGCGCCCTCTGAGTCTGACTCTTCTCTCGCCGCTCTCGGTGCGACGGACCCCCGTTTTCTCTCCATCGCTCAGCGCGAGCAGATCGTGCGGAATGGCCTGGGCGACCGTGAGCCCGCTGTCAGGAGCGCCGCGGCGAAGCTGACCGGGACATGGCTGGAGGTAACTGGGGGAGGCGCGGGTAAAGGCGCGGAGGCGATAGGGTTTCTGAGGCTGTTTGATCTCGCCGAGAGCGGGGTCGCGGAGGATGCGCTGATGTGCGTCTTCGCGTCCCGAGGGGAGGCATTTGATAGTGTCGAATTTGGCGGTAAGTGAGCGCGAGGACAGAGAGCTTGACAGTGCTGACTGCCGATGTAGATGACTACTGGATGGACATGACGCCCGAGAAGGCGTTCCTTGCGCGCGTCTTTGTCGATCACTGTGTCGCCGTTAAGGACAGCGCGCGGCTCGAGGCTGCGCTGCCTGTCGTCACGCTCCTGGCGTTCCGCATCCAGGCGGCGTACAATGACCTTATGGAGCAGATGCAGGACGAGCAGGAGAGCGCGTTCTTGAGGGGTGAGGAGGACGAGGACGAGGAGGAGAAGGCGAGGAGGGAGGATGAGAGGATGGATAAGGAGTTTGTGATTGGGGAGATGTTGCGGCTTGCGGTAAATTTGGACTATGCGGATGAGATTGGGCGGAGGAGGATGTTTCAGCTTGTTCGTGAGTGTTGTTTTCTTGGTGACCTGAATGGACATGGTGTTGATGAGATGTGGGTGTAGGGGATATGATTAGCCAAGAGACACTGCCGGAGGGGCTGCTGTCGAGGTGTCTAGATGTGCTGAGGAAACTCTCGCCGAATGAGCGGGATTTGATAAGGTTGGTTGTGGAGGTTGTGCATGAGCTGAGGGATCCGGATGTAGATGAGGTGCGCTCTTGACCCGCCTTCGATCATTCGATTTCCGAACGAGCTAATGGAATTTCGGGTGTATAGAAGGAAGCAACCGTGGCAGATGACGGCGAAACGACCACATACGGCGGGACGCCCATGACAGCGAGGACAGCGAGGCCTGCGAAAGCTGCGACCGACACTGAGAAAGAAAAGACGCCGGAGGAGAAGGCGCAGGCGGACGCGGTCGATCTGCGGTGCTTGTCATTGTGCATCGGTATGCTGGAGCGCGTGAACGGCGTGAGTGATTTGTGCTGGTATGGTGCAGGGACGGGAGGCTGATGGGACGAGGATAGACATTCGAGGAGAACTCGACGCTGGAGGGTGTTCTGGGCGAGCTGATTGTGCCGGCTGTTAAGAGGAAGGAGGCAGCGCTGAGGGAGAGGGGGCTTGTTAGTCTCGGTCTGTGCTGCCTCATTGCGAGAGTAAGTTGAGGCGGTTTTGGGGAAGGCAGATGCTGATGACGGCTGCGGCGTAGCGTATGGCTCTGAACTCGTTCCAGCTGTTCTTGAGCCAGGTGCAGGCTGCACCGGAGCTGCTCAAGACGCGGGTGCTGCAGATTGTTTTCGACATCCTTATGGTGCACGACCGGGATTTCTTGGGGAATGATGCTGTAGCGGTGCGTCGCGTCCAGGGGTCCTCGCTTCAATGTGTGGAAGCTGATGGCGTGATGCGGCGGTGCAGGGAGATAGGATTGTCGAGTTCTTGCTGCAAGTTTGGGGCAATGAGGAGAGCGAGAAGGTGCAGGCGCTGATGTGCGTTGGGATTGCGAAGTTAATGTTGAGCGGGATGGTGACGGACGAGAGGGTGGGTTTGGTACTCGCTATTGACATGAGGCAGGATGAATACTGATGGGTTTGGCTTGAAGGTGTTGAAGAGCCTTGTATTTGCTTACGTCTCGCCGGAGACGGCGGGAAACCAGGAGCTGCGACAGTGCCTGTCGTACTTCTTCCCCGTCTACTGCTACTCGTCTCCTGCGAACCAGCGGAGGATGCAGAAGGTGAAAGAGCTATTTACTCAGATCGAGCACACCTTTATTGTTTTCTTCGCTTAGATATTCGTACCCATCTTCGAAGAACTGAGCCAGGTATATAAGGAGTTGGACGACGAGCAGGAGATGATCACGCCTGCGAGTGTTGTCGCGATGTTTGTGGACTGGACGGATCCGCAGAAGGCTGTGTACGTCGTTTTCGAGTCCGTGGTCAGGTTGGTGCGGCATGTTGATTGCTGTTCTTGTAGCGCCGTTCGGGGTCAAGCAGCGGATGACCTGGTTCATGTGGACCTTGCTACGGAGATTGTGCGGGCTTTGTTTGGCAAGGATATGCAGAGTAAGCAGAGCAGTATGAGTTACGTTGGGATCGACGGCTGATGCTTTCAATAGAGGAGGATAAGAAGGCGCTGTGTCAGGCTTTCTCTAAACTCTACATGCCTGAGAACGTCGACGACGATAAGATTCGGACTCTGAAGCTCCTCATGCACAATTTGACTTCCGTAAGTACTCAAGCCACCGCTCCTCTCTCCGATACTCATAAACTTCGTCTGCATAGCGCCGCCCGCTGCGGGACACCACCGCTAACAATGCGCTGGCGCGCTTTGATGCGGCCATTTCGAAGAAGTACGAGAAGCAGCTCGAGGACTTTAATGAGGAGCAGTATAGGCAGTTGGAGAGCCTGAAGGAGCTCTTTGAGTTCTTGGATGATATTATCCCTGAGAGTGACGAAGAAGAAGAGACACCAAAGAAGAAGGTTTCGAGGAAGCGGTGCGTGATCAGTGTCTGAGTGGAACTCTGTTAAACCTTTGCGAGACAGGCGGTCGATGAGTGTGGCGTCTACCACAACCGCTACTACAACCGATAGGGAAGAGTCCGTTACGCCCTCTGTTGATAGCGGCCGCGGGGGGAGGGCCAAGGCAAAGTGCGTTTGGAGAGATGTTCCCTCAAATGTGACGCTCACCACGACTCAGGAAACGCGCTCGTCTCTCTACCGAGTCGGACACGGAGAGCAATGCGACTGAGCAACCGTCCCGGGCGCCGTCTGAGGCACCAGTTCACCCAAGCCGGGTCTTGCCTGCGCGATCTGCGTACGTTGTGTGCTCTGTACTGACGGCGCAGATCGCTGAGCGTTAGTTTAGGAGGGTCAAGGCGAAGAGCAGGGCCGTTGCCCAGGCGGCCTCTGAAGACTCTGAGGAGGAAGAGGAAGAGTCGGAGCCTCAGCCGAGGAAGCGCGGTGCGCAGCGGTAGGAATCGGTCCTTTCCCAGAGCTTGCTCAGTGCTTATGTTCTTACAACGCAGGGGCTCGAAGGCCATGAGGGAGAAGGATGAAGAGGCCCGTTTGGACAGGGAGATTGACGATCTGCTCGAAGGTGATGAACCGGATTCTATCATGGATTCGGACGAAGACGAAGCAGAGGAGGTCGGAGAGCTGTTGGACGCGTAGTGACATGCAAGGTTGGCCCGTCGCCGCAATTGGTTCGCGTATTTATCCTTCATGTATGACCATATATTTCGATCTGTCTAGCTGTTTTGGGTACCTCGAAGCTTATCTGGGCCGAAGCACTGTACTTACGTCTTCCCCTTATCAGTGCCCATATTCTGCGATGACCTCGAGAGTTAATACGCGGCTGTGAAGATGGGCATCTCCTTACCGTGCCACGATATTGCAGTTCTATCCTTTGAAGCTCTATTTTGAGGGCATGTTCAATTGTGGCCTGCACAGCATTTTAGCATTTGGACAGGTGGCTATGCTGAGCCACGTGAGATTCTTTATCTTAAAACGGGCGTCGATCCTTGCCGATCGCGATCAGTGGCCCTTTGGCCAGGCATGTGAACCCCAGAATGGCATGCCCTTGTGGTCAAAGCGCATCTGCCCAATTGTATATAGGCGTCCACAACTTGCCCTTATTATACCTTGACTACCCGCCACTCTACTGCTGCACTGCAACCTTCGACGCTTGAGAGACGCTGACACAGCCCGGCCTTATCCCTTTATAACTTGCCTTTATAACTTGCTTCTTCACCACCACCACCACCACTGGTAAGACATGGTTCGTAATCAAGACTCTACAATTCCTAGATTACGTGTCCCTGCCTTCAGGAATAGCTTGTGGGGACCGGGCAGACCAGTAAAGTGCGTTCACCTTCGTGGCTGCTTGTTGCCACTCGACGCCTGCGATGTTGACGCCACACGGCAGAGATATCAAGGCCGACTTACGGGCGCAAAGAGACGAAGAAAAGAGGAATACACGGGAGCGCGCGACGCTATTACGCATGCAGTCAAACATCAGAGAGAAGATACAAGAGCGCGAGAGACCCTTTATTATCGCTCAGCGCAGACGACAAAGGGACGCCACACGAGGTTAGTCGCACAGAGTTACTCGTAAACCTTGTCGACCCCTCACCCTCAATCATCGCAGTGAGCACTGAATACACAGCCGGCCGCGAGGTGCGTGTGGCGCTCAGTAACGCCCGACTCTTCGCTGAACTGGCGTGGCGCTGTTGATTGCCTAGATGGACAGAGACATCATCGACCTAACAGATGAGGCCTGGCCTGCTAGAGCCAGCAACGACGATCCGAATGGAGGTTTACAGCTTGAGGACGATGATGGGCTGGCCGTGAGTGTCGCTATGCCTCCAGTATTGCATGGTTTTCTGAGCCCGTGTGGCGTCACCGCCTTGTAGTCCGTAGCGGCGGCTATGACAATTGGGGAGCCCTCCCAATCAGTCTCGCGGGCCCAGGGCACGACTATCAGGCCCGAGTCACCTCTCGCTGAGGATGACAATGACGATGCGGAGCATATGCCTGATCAAGGCCGAGGCGGCGACGACGAAGACATCGACAGCGACATGGATAGTAGCGACGAGGAGGAAACTGAGAGTGAGGAAGAGGGAGAAAGGAATAACATGTACGACGGAGACCGGGAGCGGGATGGACACCAAGGCGACGATGAAGATGAGAATTCCGTCGGTATCATCATCGACCTGAAATACTTGATGTCTGATGCCTTTCAAACAGAGCGACGAAGAAGACAAGAAGCCCCGACGGAGGTCAGACTCGCCTCTGTTAGACTACGAGGAGGTCATGGCTGGCCAGTCATCCATTGCCCATGTAGGTTCGCGCGACGCCACACGCCCTACTCGCTGACATAGTGGTTTCTTCCCAGAATTGCTGGACAGAAGCACCACTGCAGGCCATGCAGGATATACCGGGTCCTGCTTATTCATCCACACATGCATACAGGCCGCGATCTCCTCCCGCGCGAGAAAGCGCGCCTTCTCCACCTGCGCGGGAGAGCGCGCCTTCTCCGGAGCTACGTCCTTCGATCGCAACACCCCCAAGGGAAGAGAGCCCAGAGCTAGAGCCAGTGCCCTTGGAATCTGGTCCATATGAGGAAGATACCGAAGACGAAGAGGATGAGGACTTGTCAGACCGAATTCCTACCAGCCTGAAGGGGAAGGCCAAAGCAGAGAATGTGGAGGAAGAAGAACAGGCCCCTGCTCGAGTCTTGGACGAAGATTACGATGCGCCGGAGCCTAACGCAATGGTACGTCCACTGAGCTTGGCCGATGGCATATGCTTATTCCATTTCTTGTTAGGACATCTATCGGGCTGACGCCTCGCAAGACATTGCCCCGCGCCGTGCGTCCCCGCGAGAGATACCTAAAGAACTGCCGAAGCCACCTGTCATGGTGCGACGCTTCGACATGCTTGGGAGCGGAGGACCATCCCACCCCACACGACACAAAAGGCCCGGTGCCTTGGACATCCCGTCAGCATCTGAGGAAGCGTCGTTTGAGCATCCGAACATTCCTCGATCTGTCGTCCCTTTACCGGACGCTGGTGCGACGACCGATGCAATCAGCTCCCTTCTGCTTTTGAAGGAGCAGCCCGTGCCCTCGGATCCTCCTCAGTCTATCGAGACTGCGGTGGCGGCGCAGTCCTTTGGCACGACTTCCACTTCCATTCCCTTACCGTTCGCCCCTCTGCTACAGAGAATTCCTACGCCGACGGGAGTGCGTGCGCCTAGCAGCGCCAGTCCTTCGAGTGCTGAAGTTGTCGAAGATGTTATGCAGATGGAGCCCACTCACTGTATCCCTGTCTCCGTCCAGGACTGGTCCAACGCGGCCATTGCTCCCACCCCTAGTCCGTCGAGTGGTCAAGTTGTCGAAGGCGGTATGCAGATGGATAACGCCCACCCGTTCCCTGTCTCCGTCCAGGACCGATTTAACGCGGTCATTGCCTCTGAATCTAGTGCGAGTGGTCAAATTGTCGGAGATTGCATGCAGATGGACGCCGCTCAGCCCGTCCATGTCTCCCTCCAGGCGCCATCCAACGCGGTGCTCGCCTCTATGGAGCAATCCAACGCGGCACCGAGCACCTCCGAGAATGCCATATCCTTGGATGCAACAATGGAAGATGCCACCGTCAGCGCTAACACAGACAGCGTTTATTCGAGTTCATCGTCCTCATCTTCATCGTTATGCTGGCCCCGTGCCAAGTTCGCCCGTCCCTTAGCGAAGCGTTTACGCGTACCGTACCGCATGACCAGCATGGGCGACAGCGATGAGAATTCCGCAGCCATCGGGAAACCTTATAGGAGTAGCGTCCTCAACAGATTGTATAAACGCCAGACGCAGGCGGCGATGCAAGCAACAGGTCCCAAAATCCGGACCTCCCTGCTGCGCCGTGCATCTGCGCTGGAGGCGCATGGCGTGCCTAGGATGTTTTGGAAACAGCCGGTCAAGAGCATTCAGAATCAAGATCGGTCTCTTGTCGTACATATAGTTGAGGAAGATCAGGACATGTTGACGATGCAGGACATGTTGGCGGTTCAGGATATGCTGGTAGACCAGGACATGTTGGCGGATGAACGAGAGGCGAACTCGGAAGCTGTTCCGATCCCAGAGCAGAGAGAACTGCCGACCGAGAATGTTCCAGCGACTCAGGGCCTTTGTCTGAACATGCCCGATGCGCCCGCTGCATGCTCACAGGGCGAAACCAACAATGTTCAGGCATCCAATCTCCCAGAAGAAAGTCCAGCACAGAACAGCTTCGCTGCCGTCGTCCCGGATCGCGCTTTATCTGTGCCGTTGGAGGATGCTGCGAATCTTCCTGCCCTGGAAGACGGTGTATCCTCGAGTCTTGAATACAAGGAGGCGGAAGAGTGGTGGCAGTCTGCCGATATCCTGGACGATGATGCGCCGGGAGACTGGCGTAGCTTCGAAGACTATTTGAAGAGGAACGAGGCGTGCCACAGGGAACCACGCGGTTCGCAGCCGGAAGAAGAGCATCCCGATGCCCAAGAGCGTTCTGAACACCGAGGACTGAGCACCACTTACGCGAATAATACGAGCAATGCCCCTATACCAAGCGTCGAAGGTGCTGTAATAATGTCCGAGCATCCAGGACGCCCGCTGCCAAGTAAGCTGCCAGCCTCTAGCGCAGAGAAATGCGCCCTCCCGCCAAGCAAGTCGACCTCTGTTCCAGCCGTGGACCAGCCCGAAGAAATCTCTGCTCACACGCTGGAAGACTTGATATTGCACAGTCTGCCGTCGTCAATCTCCATCAACGTCGAATGGTACGCGGCGGGGTTGAGAAGGCTGTCACTCACTCGGCGTAGAAACAAGAGCACCCTCTCATCACCACCGAGCCTGGCGAAGTTGGCACTTCGCATCTGGAAGGGTCATGAGGGAGCCGAGCTCGACTGGTGGAGCTTGCGTTGGGAAGCGTTCATAGAGTATTGGTGAAGAGAGGCAGACTGTGCGAAGAAGATCAACCCAAGCAAATACCATGCAACTGTATACACCTCTAACGTCCTCCAACGCTGTCAGACTTGTCTTGTGCTCCATTCATCGAAGAATTGTATTCCTTCATTTGTATCCTTATTTCGTTATCTGCTACGTCACTCACCTGTATCTGTATACCCTGTGTTATTGGAAGCTGTATCGAACCTTTCTCGCTGACTTATCCGTGCTGCACATGTTGCTCTCCTGCTTGTATTGCTTCGTAGTACTGTAGGCCAGTCCCTCCGCGCATTTTCCCTGCTAAAATTGATGATTCAGACAGTTTAAAGTTCCACGTACCCCTTTGCAGCTCACACTTCAACACCCGCATATGGCACGCAGAAGAGTCACTACCGTCGTTCGAGACGTCCCCAGTACAGCGATCCTCAGAGCCTCGGTCGGTGACTTGGAATGGGTCACGTGCAGGATGTGACTACCGCTGCCGTCACACATATCATGATCTTTCCTGCTGGAGCTGGATTCAACGGACAGAGTACCTACTATACCCTGCACTTCACTTTTTTCGGACCTCGCCGACTAACCATCTGGCCACCAAGCGAGCATTTAATACACTATTCACCTCCGCTTCTTGGAACTTGTAATCTGTGTTCTACTGATGCACTCATCGCAGACTCACCAGGTAGAGTGGGTACCCAACGTGTTCGGAAGCGAACCACGTTGGACCGACGAGGCGTCAATCGAGGCTATCGAACAGCTTGCTCGCGACCACATCCAGCTCAATGGCCATCCGTTGCGCGATATATCCGTGAAATTCCTGGCTGAGGGCGGTTTTAACAAGCTCTACACTGTTCACATGGACCCCGCTCCAACTGACAGCGAGTACGTCGTCCGTGTGGCTCTACCCGTAGACCCGCGATGGAAGACCTTAAGCGAGGTTGCGACGCTCGCGTTAGCTCGCAAGTACTGTCCCGACGTCATTCCGAGAGTACACTCTTGGAACGCGGACGCAAACTCGCAACAGTATACTTCAGGATTTGAGTGGATCATCATGGAGAAAATGCCGGGCGGCGTGCTCGCAGACCGGTGGTTGGATATGTCCTGGTACGCAAAGACGGAACTAGTTCGAGAACTCGTCGGCGTTATAGCAAAGCTCTCAGTCCATAGATACTCCTGCATTGGCAACATCTATCCGCACGACTGCGTTGAAATTGATAACGAGCACCCATCGTCCTCGATTTTTGTGTCAGACGCACCGACCATCGGCCGCATCGTCTCTGTGGACTTCTTTCGGGATAAGCACCTTGAGTACGACGTCCCTCGCGGACCCTTCCACTCTAGCCACGACTGGCTTAGTGCGCGTCTCGCTATCATCCTGAATGATGCCGCGGATGTGCTTCAGAACTCCTCGGACGAGGACGACCTTGAAGATGCAAAAGTATCCAAAGACCTTGCACAGAGGCTCTTCGCACTCTTGCCATCCTTCTTCCCTCCATCCACCGAGTCACCCGAGGTCACAATGCTCCGGCACGATGACCTCAACGAACACAATATTCTTCTGGATGGCCACGGTAAGCTCACTGGGATAGTAGACTGGGAGTGCGTATCCGTGCTTCCAGTTTGGAAAGCGTGCCAGCTCCCACACTTTCTCATTACGCGAGATCGAATGGAATGTCCTGATGTGAGCAGGTACATGGTGGACGAGGATGGGCGTCCGAACCAACTGTATTTTGAACATCTTATAGAGTGGGAGAAGACGCGTTTACGTGACCTCTTCCTGGTGGAGATGGAAGATGTGCAGCCGGAATGGGTTGAAATTCGCCCGGCACTGGAGTCGAAGCGTAGAGCAGAGTTTGAGAGTGCGGTGACCTACACTTCGGATAATTTCTTTCGCGTGCTCGTGAAAGAATGGCTTGATCAAGTTGAGAAGGGCGAAGAGACGGAATGCCCGTTCCTGTATTAATTTGTAAGCCACCTTATGACAATGATGTCTAGAAGTCAGCAGGAATCAGAGACGGAACGAGATCCCCGAGATGGGCATAAATACTATTTTGCGCACTTGCGGTTCCGAGGGCGCTCGGTAATGTAGTCGAGCAATGTCTGGCATTGGCCATGCTGTGTAAAATTTGTCTGTGACTGGTGAATGAGGGTAGTGAGAGGGCTGGGAGCGGAGTGCAGCATCTTATGTGTGAGAAGACCCTGATCAGCACGAAATGTGGCAAGCTGGCAATGATATATCCCGGTGTAACACGGGTGCACATACACATACAATCAATACTTTGCCTCCTGACCGATGACCTGGGAGTCCTGATCCACATCTTACGAATTAGTAATACAAGCAGCAAATAGCATACCAGAGCACAAGAACCTGGGTATACGATATATAAATATTTGCGATCAGGCCGGGAGGCCGACCCAGTAGTACAATACTTGACCCTAAGCCCTCGTCCCATCAGTCAGACCTCAGGAATCACATAGCAATGGACTCACCGTGGTGTTATCCTTCTGGACAATCTTGCTGTGGACCAAGACTATGAGGCACTTGTTCACGCGGGCCTGGTTGAGATCGGGAGGAACGATCAAGTCGTGCACTGAAGGAGTGTCAGACTACGGTTGACTGATCGCACGCGTGAGCTGTGAGCTTACGTCGGATGCCTTGACCTTCCCTCTCCATTAACGGTGTTATTACCATCTCGATGTGACGCCGCAGAGTCTAGAATAGGTCAGCGCGCCGATTCCTTGGGACTGTTGAACGTCGCTTACCGGATCGTTACCACGAAACTCTAGGGGCAGTGTTTGCACCACTTTCTCAATGCATATCTGTGAAAGGATTTCATGAGAGTCATCACGGGCCAATTAGGAGGCAACTCCTACCGCTCGCTCTTTCTTCTCTTTCGCGGTAAGCTTCGGTTTGCGCTTCTTCACTTTGGGAGTTGGCACCCTTGGTGCATGAGTCGACGGTTCAGCCGTGTATGCTGTACTGTCAGGTGCATGTGTCATGTCTCCAGGACCCTCAGTCGCCGTCGTTGTCTGGTCCATTCTTGAAGGGTCCGGCTCGGCTGAAGGAGGCTGGGAGGCAGCCAGAGCTTCGGCCTCTGAGCGACCAGTTAGTATTTGGAACAAGGCCCAAGCGCGAATTCTCGCCTGCTCTTCGCCTAGCAAGCTCGTACGAGACTTCATTCGGTTCCTGGACACCTATCACTCGCCTCCTTCTCTTCTGAGTAGCCAGACTTACCTGCGGCCAATCGACGGTCAATGAGTTCATACTCATCATATGCAGGTACCCCGCAAAGGCCTCATTGAATGTTTCCAAGCTCTCGCTCAGCTGCTTCAAGCCCTCGACATTCGCCTGCAGTGCTTCCGCTTCGTCGAGCAGTTCCGACATCGCTGGTTCGATGAAACCAAGTCCATGGGGGGCGTCGGGAAATGCATTTGAACGAGATAGAGCGAAGAGGGAGCCTTGCGAGATGCGCCGGAGGGGCGTACGGTGCGGCGTTATTGGCGGTCCTGGCATGAGATAAGATCCTCCGTGACACAGGCGGGCAGCGGACGTTAAGTACTAAATGTAAATAACGCGCTTGTGGCCAATTTGTGGCGCAACTAGAACTGGCTTCCTTGTGACTCCGCCTTTACTTGGAAAGTAACGAGCAGCATGTCTTTTGGTGATAGACACAACTCGGCCGGACCACCTGGACGCGGAAACAGGAGACAATGCACAAACTGTTCGAATCCAGAGTCGCTTCCGAACTTCAAGCTTCTGCGTTGCTCAGGCTGCGCCTTCAGTTACTACTGCGTATGTGGAGTAGTCTCTCGCGTTACCACTGTACCACTGATAGCCCTCTGCGGCAGAATAAAGAATGCCAGAAGAATCACTGGCCCAAACATAAGCCGGCATGTCTAGCCAATAGAAAGGCGTTCAAGGATTTTAGAGCTTCAGAGATGAGTGGGGTTAGACTTGCCGGAATGGATGCAATAAAGATGTCGCAGATGCTCCAGAACTTCCTAAAGGCGAGCGAGATCCTTCACTCCCTCTCAACCTCGCTTATGTCCTCTACCTTCTCCATTCAGCACCATGCGAGCGCTCTGCTGCAAGCCTTTCCCTGCGCTCTTAAACTCACTGACCATCCAGAACGCATCAGAACACATATCTTATGCATGCTCCTCGAGCCCAAATTCACCACCAAACCGCCCCGCTCGGCCAGGCCCGAGACTCTCTTCCGGCTCCGCGATGCGGATGCTCTTCCTATCGAGCATCCGGTCATCTCTGCATCCTGGAATCCTCCCGAAAGAATGATGGATGCGGCAAGAGCAATCTTCATGCAACTCGCGAAAGTCGAGGGGCAGGTGGACGATCCAGGAGTTGTCGTCGCGATTTGTCTCGGAGCGGCAAGCGTGATCCCGCTTCGTCTCAACAGCGATGATGTGCGACTCTGCTGCGAGACATGTCCAGACGAGTTGTGGAAGATCATGTTGGCGTTGGAATTAGAGAATGTCAACGACCGATAGGCTTATACGCCCGTGGATTGCGAGCCTTCGTCGGTAGCCGGAGCAACTTGTGAGGCTGCTGCGTTTACTACTCGCTACCTGTATGACTGATTTCCTAATCATATAGCACCATGACGCGACGTACGGCCCTGATACTGCTTAATCCTTATTCGTCTTATGGGCCAAAGGATCGTCCCTCGATGGTCACGGCGTACTCTATAAACGTGGTTATGTGGATATCTGCGATAAGCCGAACTGGCGCTGATATCGAATCACCTGGAGCTCGCTTGTCAATGCTGTTATATAAAGCGATGGCGTAGCAGATGCTCCTTCCCTTCCATGCCCCGCGACTTCTCAGGCAAATTGCAGGCAGTATGGCCAGCAGTGAACGGCTCGAAGGCTTTCTGCCACCCCGTCTGCACGCAAGGCGGTGTGCATACTGCTTGACGTACGAGTCTCCCCCCAGACCTCACGCTCTCAACGTGCAAAGGATATAGCATTACCTGCGTAAGTCATGGATATCATGCCGGAATCCTCGAGCTGCGTGCATATTCCTCCGCTTCTCTTGGCAGAACAAAGAATGCCAGAAACGCGATTGGCGTGACGACAAGCCCACTTGCATGAGGAACAGACAGCGAACGCTGGACTCGGAGAGACTCGGAAACGTTGGGACAACTGGCCTCGCTCCAAGCGCGTTCAACGAGCTACTCCTAGGCTTCCTCAGGGTGAGCATGGAACTCGATTGAGTTCGACAACGCTTTGAGCTTGTACGCCTAGTTCCACAGGCACACTGTGGCCTCGGCATTCATCCAAGCTTTCAAGTTGTGCGACCACCCGGAGCGCCTGAAGGCGCACGTCCTAGTCATCGCGTCGAGCCGGCTTTCACCACAAAGCTGTCTCCCTCGACAAAGCCCGCTGACGCCTTCCATCTGGTCGAGGCCGAGGTACGCGCAAACGACGATGCGCTTGCTCTTGCGAAGTCCTCGAGCTCTGGCTTTCAAGCCGAGATAGCCATATCAAGGGCAAGTTACACAAGCAGTAAGCACAGGATGGAAGGCCATCTGCCTGGTGCTGGGATCGTCTTGTGGATCTCTCAAGAACTCGTGAATGTTCACCCGTTGGGTTTCACCTTTGACTGGGTGCGGGAAGCATCCAGGCTTGCAGACAAGGCGCGCCGTGACTGGAAGAAAAGGCTGGCGCTATCCTTTGAGCATGGTCTATCGCTTCCAGATAGCTCAGTGTAGGTAGTATTACATGGCATGTCACTCAGCTTGGTACTGTCGAATCAACTGCTGACGGTGTAAGTCGAAGTGGATACTATGGTGACCGTGACTCAGGCCGGTCACTAGGCAAAGAGAGTCACTTTGCAGCTTGCCACTAATGCATATGACTCAAGTAACCCGCCCACCCGTAACGGAGCGAAGCTACGGGATTGTGCTTGTACGGTCTCCGAGTATCAAACGGTCCTCACTCAAATCCAAGGACGTCGAAGTCCTCCTCGTCCACCAGCTCGGGCCCCGCCTACCGTCCGCCTCACAGATACACTCACCATCGACCTTCATCCCCCTGCCCAAGGGCCACAAAGAGCCCGCTGATGCGACTGATCTCGCAGCCGCGCTACGTGAGCTACGCGAAGAGACCGGGCTGAGCGTGTCGACGATCTTATGCGGTGAGAAGGCGATCAAAGAACGGTACACGAACCCGCGCAACGGGCAGGAGAAGGAGAACACATTTTGGATCGGATTGGCGGAGGGAGATAGAGAGGGCGTACAGGTGCAGGTGGAAGAGATCGAGCGTGCGGAGTGGGTGCAGATGGAGGAGGCGGTCTCCAAGGCGACCTACGAGGAGACAAAACTGGTGTTGAGGGAGGCGGCCAGAATGTTGGATGAGGAGCAGAAGCACTAATGGTTGCAATGAACGTAAGATCTTCAGCGCATGCTGATCACAAAAGATAGATGGATGTCAGGCAGCAAGTTAGATGTTACATGGCTTGCTACGGAGATCATACCCAATCTACGCTCCGCCGACAAAGTGTCGGCCTCAACTGCTCCTCTCCAGGACCTTGTTCGCGGCCTTGATCAGGAGGGTAAGCGGTACACCTGCGCACGCCATCAGCGACTTGGCGGTAGCAACATAGACGGGTACTCGCCGATGCCCGCGAACCAGGTCAGAGTCCTGTACGACGTCCGGTCAATAAAGCGCGATCGTCTTCCGAGTTTCCGGCCGACGCACCTGAGATTCCCATGTGCTTGTGTGTTCTGATTGACGTAGATGTAATTATAGACCGCGCGCAAGACGATGCTATATATCGCTGCTCAGCCTCGAGCACCGCCATTCAATTCAGATCTGCAACGCACAAGGCGACGGAGGCGACGTTCAGTGTCTTCTCGTCCAGCCCCGCATAATTCCCCGCGAGCTTCCAGACGACGTCAGCGCCCGCACAGGTCCAGGAGACACGACGTACCACAGCCGCGACCCACAAAGGCATCACCTCGTTTCCATTCTACGCCGAAGAGCCGGGAGAGACTGATAAGAAGATTGTCTTGTTCTAAGTACTGTCAACACGAGGCGCACCGCATTCGCAGCCTCCATCCTTGCCGCCCGGGCGCCTGCTTCAGGGTGCTTCGCAAGTAGGCGCTGGGCATTGCCTCTAGGGTCCACGCTGCACGGCCTGCATTCGATACGGTCTCTAGAAAGATTCTAAGTTCAGGACATACTTGTTGAACCGCCCCGCGATCTTGCCGATGTAAGCCGTCTGGAATGAAGGTCAGAAGATACGACTCCCTGATAATGGCTCATCGTACCCGCAAGGGTGCGTTCACAAAGGCGATGAACCAAACCACAGGGATAGAGTAAAGCGAAAGAGGGCTGGAAAGGCTAATGGCCATGATTGTTGGTCGGAAATAAAATGCTGAGACTATATAGAGGTTCAGCTATATAGCTCAGCGTGCGTCCGTCGAACCATATCCCATATCCGCTGCAGTACGCGTTGTGTGACGGGTAATGATGCAGATGCAGATGTGCTTACCGAACACCGAAGTAGTCGTAGCGTAGGTTCCCAAGTAGCGATAGCAATATAAATACTTAAGCCTTTAGCAAGTAGACTAGTAGCTTGCGCGATATCCATTACTTGGTGTTCTGGCAATCAGGCTTCAGGTCTCGTATAGAGAAGTAAGATGGTGTAGAGATTATTAATTTTATGCTAGCGCTGGAGAGCGCGCTCTCCTTATATACTATAGTTTTCGGGGTATCGGAAAGTGGCGAGGATGTACAGGTGCAGATGGAAGAGGTCGAGCGTGGGGAATGGGTGCGGATGGAAGAAGAGGTTACCAGAGCGACTTACGAGGAGACAAGGGTCGTGTTGAGGGAGACGGCCTGAATGTTGGATGGGGAGCAGAATCAGTAGTTGTCGCAATCAACGTAAGACCTGCAGCACATACTGATCACAAGAGATAGATGGACATCAGGCAGCAAGTTAGATGGATACATACTATGCTGCGAAGATTATTATCCCAATCCACCGCTACATTCACCAACAAAGTGCCGACCTCAACTGCTCCTCTCCAGGACCTTGTTCGCGGCCTTGATCAGGAGGGTAAGCGGCACACCTGCACATTGCATCAGCAACTTGGCGGTAGCAACATTCTAGAAGGGTACTCACCGATGCCCGTGAACCAGGTCAAACCCCTGTACGACGTCCGGTCAATAAACGTGTTCATCTTCCGAGTTCGCGGGCGACGCACCTGAGGTTTCCATGTGCTTGTGTGTTCTGATTGATGTAGATGTAATTATACAACGCGCGCAAGGCGATGCTATGAACATATCGCTGCTTAGCCTCGAGCACCGCTATTCAAGTTAGGTTTGCAACGCACAAGGCGACGGAGGCAACGTTCAGTGTCTTCTCATCCAGACCCGCATAATTCCCCGCGAGCTACCAAACGACGTCAACCTTGAATACACCCGCACAGGATCAGAAGACAAGACGTACCACAGCCGCCACCCACAAAGGCATCACCTCGTTTCCATTCTACGCAGAACCGGGAGAGACTGATAAGATTGTTTTGCTCTAAAGACTGTCAACACGAGGCTCACCGCATTCGCAGCGTCCATCCTTGCCACCCGTGCGCCTGCCTCTGGGTGCTTCGCAAGCAGGTGCTGGGCATTGCCTCGAGGGTCCACGCTGCACGGCCTGCATTCGATACGGTCTCTAGAAAGATTCTAAGTTCAGAACGTACTTGTTGAACTGCCCCGTGACTCTGCGAGTGTAAACCGTCTAGAGTTATTAATGAAGGTTAAAAGGTATCACTCCCTGACATTAATGGCTCATCATACACGCAAGGGCGCGTTCACAAAGGCGATGAACCAAACCACAGGGATAGAGTAGAGCGAAAGGGGGCTGGAAAGGCTAATGGCCATGATATTGCTGGTCGGAAATTAATGCTGAGAGCAGGACGAGTATATATAGAGGTTCAACATATGACTCAGCCCTCAGCGCTCGGCGCTGCAGTACCACCACGCGACCCCGCCAGTCCGGGCACTCAAGACTCTGAAGGATCACAAGAAAAAGTTCCTCCACCTGATGTCTAGGTTTCTGAAGTGGATGGACGATACCAGTGAACCCGTGTATCAGGAAGTGTAAGTATTCCTCCGTGCGGAGATTGGTTCTGAGCGAGACTTCGGGTAGCGGTTCACGGAGAACCAGTCTCCACA
Source organism: Heliocybe sulcata (assembly GCA_004369045.1). NCBI lineage: Eukaryota > Fungi > Basidiomycota > Agaricomycetes > Gloeophyllales > Gloeophyllaceae > Heliocybe > Heliocybe sulcata. The sequence goes on along the minus strand of ML213517.1, from coordinate 45,214 downwards.
GGGAAACACCTTCAACCTCCAATGCACCAGCCCCAGGTACATGAGTAATCCTGAGATGCCAGAGTGATTTTGGCAGACGATCTATGTAAAAGAAGCTCGAGTGTATCTCTGCAGCAGAGTCCTCTGATAATGAGCGGGGTTCGAACCTGGCCCGATACTTCCAATCACGTCACTACGTGAAACACCGGGCCCTAGGCCGGAAAGAAAAATCGAATAAATTGTCAAGATGGTACATAGGGCATCATAGCGTAGCCAACCGAAGTGTTGAAAGGCCTTTACGAGCCGTCCCGATCTTCCTTTTCCTTTTTCCTTTTTCTTTTTTCACATCTCAGTCATTATCGTGCCGCAACAGGGAGCTTTCGTCACAAGTTTCCCAACGAGAGAGATCTCTATAAACCAGTCATACTCAAATATACCAACACTACTACTGTTACTACTAACGTACAAATTATTGGACATACGGTATGAATACAGGACGATGAAGGGGGAGCTGCGAGAGAACAGTGCTAGATAAAGCATAAGCAAAACACGACCAAGAAAAAAATATACAGATAGAGGCGCCTTGGAGAGCTGGAGAGCTGCCGAGAAACGTAGTGAGGACGTATCAGGTTGGGAATGGTATTAGATGGAAGCGTCCGAAGTGACTCGATGTCTAGACCGCGCATGAGCAGTTCTTGAAGTCGTCAGGGGCAATGGTGGCCTCGTCTATCACAGGGCCTGAAAATGTCTGTCAGTCTACTTCCGCGCACTGGCGATCTCACACTCACCATGATGCTCAAGACGCAAGCTGCTGATCCTTGTCGTGAATCTTCTGGTGTCGCTTCAGGTCATTCAAACGCGCGAATGCCTTCGCGCATCCGTGGGATTCACACTTGAACGGCCTCTCCCCCTTGTGTGCTGTAATATGGCCTATCAAATTCGCCTTCCTGGTGAAGTCGGAACCACAGATATCGCAGCGGAAAGGAGCAGGCTTCTCCCGACGCTTCCCGCTCGCGTTCTTGATTGCAGCAGTCGTGACGTCCGGGCGGACAACATTGATGTCCTGCGTCGGCTGCGTACCCATGTACTGCACATCGTCCTCCTCCTTCAGCTTCATGTCAACGAGAGGGAGGTCGAGGTCGCTGCTCCCCCCGGCAGGAGTAGAAGCAACGCTGCCGTAGGGCGAAGGGCGGCGCGACGAGCGCGCACTCCCGTTAGAAGAGTTGCGAGAGAGAGGCCGACCACGGTAACTGCCGAAGGGGTTCTCGGGATGTAATGACGAAGGTGAAGACCCAAAGAGAACTTCAGTACCGCCAGGATACTGATCGTACATCTGAGGGTTCGGGGAGTTGTACGAGCGCGTTCGGCGGTGGCCTGGCATGGGCTGGGGAGAGAGCAGTCCGCTCGAGTAGTCCTGCTCCTGGTGTGCGCTTAGGCGCACGTCCGAGGCACTGCGCGTGCGATGGTGGCTGCGGGCGCTGGATACGGGAAGGAGAAGCCCGTTGTTGTTGACGGGGGAGATGTCGACGGGCGAACGTCCCGAGAACGGTTCTGAACCGGAAGCAGAATGCGGCGATTCAGGGTCAGAGAGGTCATGGAACCCTCGCAGGCCCGTGTTGTATGGAGCTTCAGCGGAATAGGGAGAAGGGGAGCATGATGCGCCTGGAGTCAAAGGGAAATGTTAGCATAGATGCACGCGTTGTGTTATGGCAATCCTACGTACTCATACTGCGCTGAAGGTAGTCGTCGAAGGCGTCGTCTGCGGCAGGGGTGGTGATAATAGGAGGGACACCTGTGTTGATCTGCAATGTGGTCTCCACATAGAGCTGATCAGGGTTGTAGAGATGCCCGGTCATATATGTAGGAGTTCTCTCGTCGTCCACATTGTAGTGGCCACTGACGAAGCCTTCACCAGCCAGATTACTGTAGGGACCAAAGGGTTGACTTCCGGCCATTGATGGTGTGAGGCTAGTTGGTGGCCAAGATGGACGGAGCGTGCGCCAAGCAGTATCGTTGTGGGTGGATGCGCTGGGTCGTGAGGGTGAAGAAACTATGAGAGCTGAGCTAAAGACCCTTTATATAGTTTTGCAGGGGCATCCCCGAGGAGGAAGTGGTATAGCAGTGCGAGATGCATAGCTTGCATAGCAAGAATGCCAAAAATACCGCGTTGGAAGTACAAGACGATGTCCGCCGGTGTCTGTTGAAGATGGTTCGGGAGAAGAGCACAGGGCGTTGGTGCCTGGCCTAAAACGTCTTCCCTGGTTCACACCCAGCACCGCCGGCGCTTTGGGCGGGCGCTTGTTGGCATCCAGATAACGCTCCCTTCCGGGTGTGGACTACACGAGGCAGTGAGACGAGGGGCCGCTGCAGGCTATTGTGATATATTAGTTAAGATTTCGCTTCCGACAGCACCGAGCCTGACGAGCAAAAGCTTTTACTCGCAAAGTAACTGCTGTTTGCTCGGAAAGATCTGTCCGCATCATGATCAGACCAGCTCAACATATTGTCAGATCAACAGGTCGTTACCATGGATAAACGGGGAACGCAAGTCTCCGGTGTTCTCGTATCGTATTGTAACCAGCGCATTCCGCCAACAAAAGAGACAATACGCTGCCAGAGAGTACGGGTGAGTTTGAACAGAGGTGCAGCCGGGTATCCTCGGGTATCGCGCCGAGACACGTGGAAGATTGGAATACCGTAAACGGAAGGTCAGTAAGTTCGCATCTTTGGGACGCTGTGCATTGACGGGGCACACTGCTTGCTTAAGTCCTTCTGTCACTCAAGGCTATCAGCTGCAGCTACTCCTTAATCACTAGTAACATTACCTGGTCCTCGTTCCGAATGCGAACCGTGGTGTCGGTGGAAATCTGCGCAATGCATGCAGCCGCTCAGTTGCTCAGTTCGAAGTCCTCAGCTACCTATCCGCCTCTGATTTACGACGGAGGGGAGGGAGATTGACCGTTCCATACCGATCTTCGAGAATCGTCACCGGTCGAGGAGACCTGTCGCGCAGCGGACCGCCTCGGTTCGCGGTTCAGGCTCAAGAGTGAAATTTCTCCGCGATTAGCGCCTGCACAGGAATGTAGGAACCCGTCGGCAAAGACGCTCACTCGTCATATTATCTCGAGGCTGTGACGCTTCCTAATACAACGATAATGAGGGCGATGCTGTAGGTGCTCATAGGTCCTATGTTCTATACGGAAGGCGTTTGCGTACGTCAAGACGGTTGCGGTCAACTCGTTGTTCGGTTAGTGTCCTTCTAGCTTTGTGCGAATGCGAATTCATGGAATTCTGTGTAGGGAACGTTAGATCCGCCGCTTTCGGCTACCCTGACGGGCGCCCTCCGGAAGGCTCCGAGTCGTATGCAGTACAGTGCATCAGGATCCTCAGGGTTAGTGCACTAGGTGGCTCACAGCGCCTCATGGACACATATGAGGGTGTGCATAATTGTGAGGATCCTTGATGTGTTCTATCTCGATTCAACATACACAGGCCCGTAAGCAAAGTTCACTCCACGCTTGTACGTGCGTTTCATTTACACGTTCCACGTACCAAACCTGACTCTATTTATGTCCAATCATAGCAATGAAGATAAGCGGTCCGCGTCCGGGAATAGTTCTGATTGATTCAATTCAGTCAATGTTGCGGACACTAGTCACCGCCCGTGGCAAGCTTCGCACAATAAATCCCGGGCGTATGCCATTCATCTCTAGCTGAGGCGGGCAATCTACACACAGCCCTACCTCATTTCGATCCATGTCGCCTGTTCCTGTGCGATCACCACCATAGGTGAGTCCCTCGTACATGCTTGGCCGCCAGCGCTAAGAACTCGAGGCACCAAGGTGATATCCGTCGGTCCTGCGTACCTGGAGCTAATCGACCGTCATCGGTGTCAATAACGATTGATCCGTTCCGAGAAGCATCAGTTCGTCGTAATAGAGTCTGGCAATGAAACATTCACTTCGATTTGTCTGCCAGGGGGACTCCCACTCCAGCATGTCAGGTGGGCAAAGGCAAGGCGGAGATGCCAAGGACCAGGTATGAATGACAGCTCCCAGATCAAGAGGCCCATAGCCGCCCGCACGGATGCCCGGACGGCTGCACGGATTGCAGGTAGCCGCGATCCACGACAGTAAAGTGCAGGCTTGCGTAATGCCTCGTATCTCAATGCAATCTATCCCAGCCGGTGAGCAATCGGAATCACCATCCCTCATTTTTCCATGGATTTTAGCGGCGACACCCTCAGATCCCCTCCCGACGCGGGCTTTTCTCTCTGAAATTTAGAACCCAAAGAGACTATGAAGAAGGACAAACCCGAGTCGAAGCAGATGGAATACACTATCGGAAAGAGATGTATGACATGAGCACGGTCTCTACCGAGCGGTCTAATCCAAAAGCATACTTCTAGAACATATACAAGAGGGGTACATCTCAGATCGCTCCGTCCAAGTACCCTAATATTGCGAACGGCAGGTGCCGGACATCCTTGGGTGCAATCGAGCCGTCCGGGGGCACACTGCGTCGAGCTGCCTGTGAGGAAATGTAGATTCTCTCAGCAGATTTCTGTGTCTCATTGTCTACTGCCAGGGTGAATCGCAGACTGCCGGCTGGCACTCGTGAACAAGCTGGAAATGGCTTGATGGACGCTGCGGTTCCGTTGCCGTCACCACAGATCGCCTGTCACAGGTGAGGAACCCCACGTGCGATACACAGCATTCTAACCTAAGACGGTAGAGCCCCCCGTCCGTACCCGAGATAAGCTTGATCTGTCACCGTTATAACATTCGCAAAACCATGCCCGCAGTGTGTCGGACATACCCCGTCAAGCTCGACTATGGCGTCGCTGTGGAAACTATCGTAAAATAAAGGGGCTCGAGCTCACTCACCCTCGGATCCATCGGTGTGGAAGAACGACACGGTTTTCAGACATTGGTCTGTCGCTGCGGCCGATCGAGCTCAGTTGGCCATCACAGTTCGCGACGCCAGAATAGAGCTTTGAAATTCCATGGCTTCTCCCGCAGAACTATGGATGGTCGCTCAACCATGCGACGGATCAAATGACCGACCTGGCGGATTTAAAATGGATCTCCCGTGGCGAAGTCGTTTGTACCTTCAGTGAATGTCAAGATGTTGGCTTATCCCGTAAACCTTGGATAGAAGGACTACAGGCTTACGGCAAGTCCCATGTATGCTTACATCTCAGAACCGGAATCGTCCTCCAGACGGAATGCAAAATAAGCGAGGGAGGCTCAAACGCATGAAACTCAGACGGTGATATCCGTAAGGCACACTATCTAGTCCCATTTTCTCCCTGAAGCCAATTTCGTGAATAGAATGTGCAGATGGGCCCGATCGGAACATTCCACTGGTCCAAAGTCTCGCATCAATTCCATCCGGGGCGCACATATATCCGTATCGACGCTTTGAGAGGCACGCTATCTGCGCCAAGAGCACCGTCAATTTTGTGCCCGAATCCGGAAAGACGGAGGTTCGGACGAGCACGACCATGAACTTTTGCCTCCATTGACCCAGCTTCAACAACAGCAACCAGGTCGGATTCTCCGTAGCGATACATCAGCAGCGAGGCAGACTAACTGCATCAGGACTACCCCAGGACCCTCTCCTGCAGCTCGAGGGTGAGTTTCAGATTGTTCCACCATGCGTAAGGCACAGACGGGACGGGCTGCACAGCCCATGCTCTCATCCAGCGATACTGCGCTGCGTGTCTCCCCCGCAACACAAGGCAAGTCTCCATTCTGTGGCGCGTGATACGGTGCAGCGCAGACTCCAGAACCATCACTAAGTACAAGCCTCCGAATCCTTGGTGCACTCTTTCCTGTTAGGCAGCGCGCCAGTCGACATCCTTCACCCAAAACTGATGTAACCTCATCACAACCGATTCACTTCTTGTTCCGTCCCGAGAAGTGTAGACATGAACCAACCCTACGGCGACGGTCTGTCGTAGTGGCGTACACTGCCAGCGATATATATCGCTCGTCTTGGGGCGACTGTAGCCCAATAATACCTCGATCGTGCAGTTCACTCAATACTGATAGGTGACAAGTCCACTTTGATACACCCTACACTCCGGCTCCCAAATGATAGGGCTACATGCGTCCCGAGAACGTCCGGTATCTTTCCGCGTCTTCTTCAGAAAATAGGCAGGGAACCCAGCTGACGCACCATGTTGGCAGACTGAATAATCAAGAACATGGGTACAGCTATGTCCCAAGTATCAGTGACAGTAAGTAGTGCATGCTTTGCAGAAGCCGAAGCTTGGCGTTGCGTACCTACGGAGGTCATCCACGCAGCGGACCTAGGATTAGGCTCGGTGAGCAGGAATTACCCTGAAGGGACGAGCCTACGGCATACCTCATGCTGGCCATAGTAGTGGTCGTCCCATTGATGTAGAGGTAGTTATACAACACCCTCAAGCCGATGCTGCAAGGCGGTGGAAGAGTCATCGAGAGGCGTGAGATAGATAGTGACGTACAATGTGATGGCAGCAATGTTCACGTTTCTGCTGAGCAGTCTGGCATGGTTGCTCAAGGCCTACACGGTGTTTAAAGCGTCTTAGGAACGGGATGATAGAGGACTTACGATAGCGCCGATCCAGAGTGGCAAGATTTCATTCCCGTTCTGATGACCCACAAAGTTCAAGATGCTGAAGGACGACACATTGCCATACTAACCGAGTGAGCGCCTTCCATCCTTTCAATACGGTCGGCGACCTCAGGAGAAACAGCGGCGTCCTTGGCCATCCTCTGCGTGTTGGAGCGAGGCTGCATACTATTCCTCTAATAGTATGGCAACAGACAAAATTCAAGGCAGGACGACGTACTTGTTGTACCCTATAGTTCGGCCAATGAGGCCCCTCTATCCGAGGCTCAGAATGCTGCATACATCTGCATGCTGAGGACTTGCCTTTAAAGTCATAGGGTAAAACGTTGTAAGCCACACCACTGGTATGGAATAAATCGCAAGCGGCGTGGAGAGCGTAACGGGCATCGTAGCAGTCGGGCCTGGCAGCTGATTTTGCAGCACGGAGGGAAGGGGAGGAAAAGCGAGGTGAAGAGCCGGAAATCCTCTGCCCTGTACTTATATTATTCTGGCCTCTTCTTCTGCGATATATGACATTGCGTCATTGACGTCGAATGAGCTTGCTGAAGACAGCGAAGGGCTGCCAGTGACAGGAAGGGTAGTCCCGCTTCCTGATGCGGAATGGCGAGGGACCTCGCTTCGTTCTCAGCCCGACACTAGAGCGGCCACGTCCATTTCCAAGGTACAAGGCATGGGATAGTGCTGCCTTGTATTATGCTTTCAAACATGAATTGTTATCATGAGATGCGGCCATTAAAAGAGGGCATAATGACCTTATAAATACCCGGATAGACTGTTACTTGACCCAACCGAGCTCAGAGAGTTACCAGCAAAGACTTGAATTAGATGACAAATCCTTGCTGAATTTTTCTATCGCGTCCATTTCCATAATTTATTTACCGATCGCGACTCACGTATGCCATACTGCAAGCCATTCTCCTAACATTCTGCATCGTGATTAGTGAACTGAAACTACGCTTCTCTCACTGCGTTCGAGAAGAGTGTACGACGTACAGAGTAAGAAGCAATTGCGACGTTAAAAGCCGGCTCGAGACGTCCTATCAGGTGATGGATAGAGTACATAAATCGCCAGTATGTTTCAGATGGAGAAATGGCTGACGATGGACCGAGCTGTTCTTTGAGGGGAACCGCGGAACCGCCAAGAGCAGCCAGAAGCCATCCCGACAGCGATGTGGTTATGAGGCGAAAACAAAGTACCATTGTTCGCTGCGATGCTAGCACGCGGATATATGTACAGGGACTATGAGAGCTCTGTCGGCTTCGAGCATCTTCGCCAGCATATTGGCCCAGTCCTGGTGGAGACGAAGAGGCACCAGATCCATGAAAGAAGACGTAATGCTCTCGTTAATGACTGGTGGCTCGACTCAACCATCTTGTATGGCATCCGCCCAAACAGGTCCCGTACCGATCCTTAGCGTCCTTGCAACATCTGGCTCATCATAGCTGAGCACTGAGCACCTGTGCAAAGCCAAGGCAGAACAGTGTTGTGCGGTTGGCGGAGCAGACGGGCCTGCAAGCGAACGTGAGGACCAATGCAGTTTAAGTGCGTGAGTTTTGACGCGATCCAGTGGATCACGGAGCTCGAGGGTCTGGCTGTACGCCGGGGCAAACTGCTTCCGTGAAACCGAGACGCAGCCTATCATGCATATATTATGACTTGTCCGTAGCAAGAGCATGGATGCTCAGCTGTATGAATGCACGCACCTTTGGAACTCAGTACGCTGGCACCAGCCCGCTCGCCGCATGACCTCGTGTCTTGTCAAACTCCTTCGACCGTGCCCTTGATTCCCTGGTCTTAAATTGCGTGTCGGATTGTGTATTTGCAACTGACTCTTCCGGCGTTCTTGGCTCTGCAGATAGGTTTTGTGGGAAACATTCGCGTGGCCGGCCTACGCATTCACAGCCAGAGGACAATTGGGCAGATAGGGAGCTTGAAATCGGGAGGCGTCTCGTACCCGAAATAGTGAGCTCATTGCTGCTGCGCTTCCTTGAAGGGCGGCGTACGGTTGCCCCAGAGGCTCAGGTCTAGGAAGTGGTGCCGACTCCGCTTGAGCTGGTCAAGTTGCTGGAGGTTGTGGGAACGTGAACAGAGGGTGCCGGAGCTGCTTGGCTGCCCAGCAGGGTGCGAGCAGCGAGCAAGTCGAGCTTGTTCTGGACCTCCCCGCCGAAATCCTTCCGGCGGACCCGTGGGTGACCGGATGTTAAGGACTTTGCACGATTGCGAGAGACAGATCGTGTCCTTTTATTCTGGAAAGACTTTGTTGCCTGCTCTTGCCAGGCCTTGCGGTCCTTATCCAGCTGCTCCCCATCCGCAAGCACCCTATAAGTATTATGAGAAAGAGAGGGAACCCAGCAATAGATATCACTCACTTCGTCAAAGATGGTATGGGACTGGGCAAAGCAAGAGACGGCAACCGAACCCATGCCTCAAAAGTCTGACCTGACTCACATGGTCAACCGTAGGGCGGTCAACCTCCCGAAATTCATCAGGCCATATCTGTGGTTGACGAGTACGAACATTTCTTTAAACATAGTAAGCGCGGAGAGAACACAGTTGTCGCCACAGCGCCACAGAACTTGCCGATTCAGTCACATGACATTCCACTCCTATGACCATGGCTTCCAACATCGAAGTCTGGTATGTCCTGGCTGGCTGCCGCCGCGAGCCCCTCCTCTGGTCCGTGGAGATACCTCTCGAAGCTCATGTGGATGACCTGGCAAGGAAGATTGCCGAAGAGTGTAAGGCTGAGAACCTACGTGCTGATCTTCTCGATGTGTACAAATGCGTACCACCTTTGCGTCCTGATGAAGACTCTGATCTCGCGGAGCAAGTCAACACGGCCTTCTCCAAGGAGGTAAAAGAGCTTCATCCGATGATGAAGGTAAAGGATCTGGGACTTGAATCTGGAGAGGCTTTGCTCGTACGGCCTGTGAATGCTATTCCTACTCAAGCCGGCAGTACGTCCTTAGGCAGTGTTATCGTTACGGTATTCTTATACTGCCCACAGGTGATGCGTCACTCGACCTCGCGAGTGTTTTCAACTCGAACCTCGTCAAAACTTACGAACATATCTTCATCAAAGTCGAAACGCTGGAAGCCTTTCGTCACTCCGATATCGCTCTCAATCATATAGGGGGGGCTACCGCCCCAATCCCGGAATTTGTCACTGCCTTCGAAGAGATGCTGGACAGAAAGCCGATTTTGCCCAATAATGTGTGCTATATTCTTTAGCCGCCTAAATACATCCCTACTGACATGCCAATTGTAGCATCTTCCTGTATATGAAACCACAGCAGTTGATCCTCAGTCCTGGACTGCGTGTTTTGAATCTCCGTCGGGCTCGGAGGGTGTACCGCATGACCGGGGTCCACAGCTAGGGCGCGTCGCTGAGGCCGGTGAGGTGGCGCATTACTCAGGTTTGATGTTTATCGAGTGGCAGAAATACTGGTCTGGGGTCATTGGGGCTGCCTTGAACGGACATCTGGTGGACGCCATGTTCTTCTTACCGTTCCATGTTAAGGGCCGGGAAGGACCGAAAATCACCACTCACCTGTATGTGCTAATTTACCCACTTCATATTGTGACTTACCTTCCTCTTTAGAAGTACAAGTCCGTGGCCATTCCAACTCATATTGAGATGTGACGATGCGCCATTGTCGCGAAAACTGCGCACATACCAACCTAGAAGCGACTTTCGTATCACGGAAGGGGACCTTCCTCGACTACTTATCGAGGTCGATTCCTATAAGCGTGCGGGCAACTGGCCACCGGACAAGATTCGAATGTTACTGGCGGGTGCCAGTGTGGTGCGTTTTGCGAATGAATTTTTGGACCCATTTCGGACCACCCGGAATTTCGTCCTCCCTGCCATCTTCGTTCGATTCGACGGCAAGACAACGCGATATACACTTTTTCAAAGGCAAAACGACCGTAGAGTGTGTTGTGTTTTGTATATAAGCGGGCTTCTTAGCTGAACGATTTTAGGTCTATTACAGAGCGACCGAGTTATCGCTGAGCAATGCCACTGACCGCGTCAAGTTTACGCGCCAGTTGTACAACCTTCGTGCAGGACTGAAGAGTAGCACGGAAAGTGAAAGCATGAAAGATGCATTTGCGAAGCTCAGAAACGCCGTTGACGACCATGGCGACAAATACACGCTGGAGTCACTTTACACCAGGAGCACGGGAGGAAGTAATCGGACACGCACATCCGATGACGGCAATAGCAGCGACGGTGACAGCGACGTGCCCCGTACATGTACAGCCAGAGACACAGCAGAGTATGCAGACTTCAAGGACCACGGCTACGATGTGGAGCCAGATGTCATGGTGGACGAGAAAGGTGGTACTTATGAACGGCTCATTCCGGTTTGGAAGTCTTCCTCTACTCGATATGTACTGCTCTGATGTCTGATCTGTAGTTGCCATCTCAAATTCGAATCGTTTACCGACGAAAGGACCGTAGCAAGGCACTGGTTGCGAAGAAAATTCGGCCGAAATCGAAGGAACTGGAAATCCTCAAACTGATTCGTGACAGCCCGTCGCCGTCCAAGCACGTCATCTTGTTGCTCGATTCGTTCTCTGGCCGAACTGGATCGTGGGGCATCCTACCGCGCATACCGAACTCGCTTGCCCATTACCTTGCACTGGCGCCTTCCCAACTTTCTGGCAACGTCGTTCAAGTCTGCTGGGGACTAATCAAGGGCCTCGCGTATCTCCACGCGCTCTGCATTGCTCATCGGGACATCAAGCCCGACAACCTTCTTATTGACCGGGGCTTCTGCCTGAAGATCATCGATCTCGACCTCGCTCTTCAAGTCAGGGACGAAGACGAAGAGGTCACTAACTACAACGGCACAGAAGGATGGATGGCTCCTGAGGTCGAAAAGGAGCTCCCGCACAGCCCGATCAAGGCCGACCGATGGTCGTGCGGGCATCTTCTTCTTCACCTTCTCGATAGGCTTAAGGTGGATGACGAGATTTTGAGGGCGGCTGCAGAGAAGCTAAACGTGGATGCACCTCAGCTGCGGCCTTCTCTGGTTGAATGGCGCAGCTGGGTGGCTTCACCGCCGGATGCGGTGCGGGGTGGCTTTCCAGTGGTCCCCCTGGTTCGGCCACGTCCAACATAAACGGATGAAGATCATGGAGAGGGTCCGAAAGCCAAAGTCAGGCACACGGAGGACGCGTGATGTTCCTAGGCGCTCCCCATGGCATGATATCTGGCTGCGTCAGTAAACTGACCTTGTATCGTTGAGCTCGGACGTACGCTAAACAATAATATTAAACTATCAATGTATAATCTGTTTACGATATCAATGAATGTTCCATGACCTCGTGTCGGCATGCGCAGGCCTTCGACGCTTCATGTTCATGTTGAATGGACTGTTACAGACTATCATAGCTAGTTATTTGGAAGATTACATGCACAGATGATCACGAGGCCGACTTTGTAGGGTCGGACGGGCGCTTGCTATAAGTGCTCAGCGCTCATCGACCAGCTCGCGGTTGTGGCGCGGCGCGCGTCTCTGAATCCTCGCGAACTCCCACCACCAGAGACGCGTCTCTGTGGCATAGAGGCTATTTTCGGGCAAAATGCCTCTGATTCGCATCGAAGTATGCGACTTTAAGTCCTATAGGTGAGTATACTCTTGGACTGCGCCCGATTGGCCGCCTGAGTTTAGTTTGACTCTTGACTAGGGGGCACCAGACCATAGGCCCATTCCGCAACTTTACGTCTGTCATCGGCCCCAATGGAGCAGGCAAATCCAACCTTATGGATGCTATCTCGTTTGTGCTCGGTGTTAAGAGCGCTCAGCTGCGTAGCAGCCAGCTGAAGGACTTGGTGTACCGCGGAAGGAGGCTTGCGCGGGGAGGTGTCGATGGTCAGGATGCATCGTATCTCAGCCAGAGCGGCCCGAATGATGAAGAGGAAGGTGGAGGAGAAGGAGAGGGGACTGCGAAGACAGCCTGGGTTATGGCTGTTTTCCAGGACTCCGACAAGAAGGAATGGCGCTTTCAGCGGACGTGAGTCTGAGCCAGTACCCCTCAGATTGAAATGTATCTACGATTTGCCAATTGCACAGGATTTCCACGACCGGTACCTCTGAGTACAAACTCAACAACAAACTTGTCCCCTACTCAGCCTACAACGCCGCCCTTCAATCGCACAACATCCTCGTGAAAGCCAAGAACTTCCTCGTCTTCCAGGGCGACGTTGAGGCCGTCGCGTCCCAGTCATCGAAGGAGCTTACGCGACTAATCGAGCAGATCAGCGGGTCGCTGGAGCTCGCGGGGGAGTATGAGAAAGCGAAGGAGGCGGAGGATCGCGCGACGGAGAACGCGACATTCAATTTCACGAAGAGGAGGGGCATTGCGAGCGAGATTAAGCAGTATAAGGAGGAGAAGAGTGAAGCGGATCGGTTTGAGGAGATGTGACAGGAGCGGGTGCGTCTCGCTCAGTCCATTATGGCTCGATGTCATCAACTTAAATGGGGTTTCATTAGGACCAACTCGTCGTGCACCGTATCCTGTGGCGTTTGTATCACATTGAGGAAGGACTTGAGCACCACGCGCGCGAGATCAGCTCTCAGAGCAAGGCCCTGATGGGCTTCCGTGAAGAGCAGCAGGTCCATGACAAGGAGCTCGAGGCTGCACGGGCCGCACAGGCTAAATCGCGATCGAGCGTAATGAAAGCAGAGAAGAAGATTAAGAAGGCGGAGAAGGCGTTGGAAGACAAGGTGCGTCGTCCGGGGTTGGTCGGAAAGCGATTCCATGACATTTATCACCAACAGAAACCGGACCTGGTTGCAATAGAAGGGCAGATCGCCCACTCTTCCAGGAAGCTGCGGAACGCGCAAGGAATTAAGGAGCAGGTTGGGAAGGAGGAGCAGAAGCAGGAGGAGAGACTGGCACAGCTGATGAAGGAGCTGGCGGATGTGAGGAAATTGGCAGACGCTGCCCAAGGTACGAATTCATCCATTACTTCCGAAGATATACTGACGCGAACCTTTCCAGAGGCGCAAAGACAGGCATCAGAGAATAATTTCTTGTTGAGCGAGGAGAATCTGGAAGAGTATCACCAGCTGTGCGTGTATTTTACTCTTTACTTGCCCATCCTTAGCTTATACAGCACTGTTCTATAGAAAAGCTCAGGCGAGCGTCCTCGCCGTCGACGAGCGCCAGGCTCTCGAGACCCTCGGGCGGGAGCTCAAGACCCTCTCCCGGACCTTAGCTCAGATCAAGGACAAGCGCGAGCAGCTGGAGATCAAGAAATCAAAATTAACAGAGGAGAACCAGACCCAGAGCGATAAGCGGGCAGGCTTGGAGGAAAGGATAAGCACGTTGCAGGGTGAGCTGACGGGGACAAGGGGTGAACTGGATAAGCAGCAGTCAGAGCGGACCAGGATCAGGTGAGTTTGTGATCTACTTTTGTGGGCAATTGGGGGCAGTGAGAACTGATGCGGGTGCAGTCAGCTGGAGACGGAGCTGAATGAGAAGCTGGCGGAGGTGTACCAGAAGATTATGCAAGCCGGAATGGACCAGCGGGAGAGTGAAAGGGAGCTGAAACTGAAGGAGATGCTGGCAGGGTTGCAAAGGATATTCCCTGGTGCGTGGAATACGCATGAGCTACCGAAGGTTGCTGAATATGCCTTGTAGGTGTGCGTGGACGAGTTGTGGATCTTTGTAAACCATCCGCGAGGAAGTATGAGAGCGCCGTATCGGTGATTTTGGGGAGAAACATCGACGCGGTCGTCGTCGACGAGGAGAAGACTGCCATAGACTGCATCGAGGTATTCCTTATCCATCTTCTTTGCTCATTTTTTCTCATTGGCGACGACAATGTACTCAGTACATGCGCAACCAACGCGCGGGCCAAGCGACTTTCATCCCGCTGGACACGATCCAAGTCAAGCCCGTGAACGACAAGTTTCGCTCCTTCGCGAGCAAGGGTGCCAGGTTGGCGATCGATGTAATTGAGTATGAGCCTGCCGTCGAGCGAGCAATCCATCATGCATGCGGGAACGCGCTGGTTTGTGATACGATGGATGTGGCGAGGTATGTGTGTTATGATAAGGGGCAGGAGGTCAAAGGTCGGGAACATGTGACTGATGGCAGAGTGATGTGCTGAGCGTGGTTGGTCCAGCGGTCACATTGGAGGGGACTATTATACATAAGAGTGGGTTGATCACTGGCGGAAGGAGCACACATGGGGCTAGTAAGAAGTGGGAGGAGAAAGATTTGCAAGGTACTGAGTTTACTACCTGCATTCGCTCCTATGCTGACAACCTCTGGTAGGCTTACATCGTGTCCGTGATTCCCTGCTGTCCCAGTTGCGCGATCTGGCCAAGTCCAAACCGCGCGGCAAATCTGATGATAACCTTATCTCCGAGATTTCGCGGTTGGAGAATACCCTGACCGTTGCAAAGGACGACCTGGTGTGTCTGTATCTTTTCTGGTATTGTCACCTGCTTATTTGTCTGCTACCCTCTAGAGCGCTTGTAAGGTGCGGTTGAACGGTATCAAAGATGAGCTGAAGCACGTCACGCAAGAGTTGAAGAAGGCGGTTCCTGAGTTGACCAGGGTATGCTGTAGCTTTTCCTGTAACTTGGCACTGACTGATAACCTCCGCCTACAGACTCAGAAACAGCACGATACTTTGGATGAGAAGATCACAGAACTAACGACGGTCGTGGATGGAGCCGAAGAAAGCATCTTCCGCTCTTTCTGTCGCAAGATTGGCGTCACCAGCATTAGAGAGTATGAGGAGCGGCAACTTAAGCTCGACGAGGAAGGGAAACAGTCAAGGTCACGGTATGAAGCGCAAATAATCAGACTTGATCATCAGTGAGCTAGAACTTGCAACTCTGGCCCAGTAGATTAATAGGGTCTTGCACAGGGCCAAGTTCGAAGAAGAGCAGTTGAGAGGGACCAGAGACAGATTGGCGACACTCAGCGCTACCATACAGAATGAGGAAGCTAACTTGGTCAAACTTGAACAGACAAAGGCCGCTACTCAAGAGGCGCTCAGTGAAGCAGAGGCTAGTATTGCTTCACTTCAGGAAGAGCTTCAAGAGTCGAACAAGGCATTGGAGGAGAAGACCAAGCTTGTTGACCAGGTGAAAAAGACTGCATCAAAGGCTAGCAAAGTCTTGGAGCATGCATTGAAGGAGATTGCATCTCATGTAAGTCGATTCCAGCCTGTCGAAACTTGGCGTTGACCAGATTGAATCTTTCAGAATGACGAGATTGAGAAGCTGGGTCTGGAGCGCTCGGGTATCTATCGCAAATGCCGTCTGGAAAATGTCGGCTTGCCCTTACAGCAGGGGAACCTGAAGAATGTTGCCATGGAAGAAGTGAGTGCTTTCTATGGTGCATATCCACCTACTGCTGATGCCGCTGCAAGAGCCTGAGAGACGGTGTTGCCATGGACATCGACGAAGAGGAGGGTGGATCCGAACAGCCAAAGCGGGTGCCTGACTATGGTCTCGAGGTTGGTTTCCATATGCTGGATGACGATGAACGAGAGGTATGACCCATAGACTTCCGGTGGTCCACATCCCACTGACAGCCACTGTAGGATGGATCATCTGAGAAAGGGGCAGAACTGGAAGATGCAATCTCGAAATTTAGTGAAGAGATAGAACGCATGGCTCCCAACCTCAAAGCTGTCGACAGGTCCGTCTCTCCTTGTATTGGTTCGCTGATTACTAACTCTTTGTAGGCTGGAGGACGTAGAATCTAAACTAGTTGAGACTGAGAAGGAAGCTGAGAAGTCGCGCAAAGAGTCCAAGAACGCCCGCGATCAATTCAATGACGTGAAGAAGCGACGGTGTGTTGCAGTGCGGTGTAACGAAAGAATTTCTCATTGACTAGCCCTCAGGTGCGACCTCTTCAACAGAGCATACAATCACATCTTGGAACGTATCGATCAAGTCTACAAAGACCTGACAAAGGGCAAGGCGGCGCCCATGGGTGGCGTAGCATATCTCAGTCTGGAAGACAGCGAGGTGCGTGTCGGGGAGCCAGGTCTTCTGTAGTTTCCTCAACTCGTTCTTGAAGGAGCCCTACGTCGGGGGCGTCAAGTATCATGCTATGCCTCCCATGAAGCGTTTCCGAGACATGGAACAATTGTCTGGAGGTGAAAAGACTGTCGCTGCTCTGGCTTTGCTCTTCGCGATCCATAGGTAACGTACCCTGTAACGTCATGGTGTGTATGAAGCCTAACATGGCTTCCCAGTTACCAACCTTCTCCCTTCTTTGTCCTCGACGAAGTGGATGCCGCGCTCGACAATACCAATGTAGCCAAAATTGCCAACTATATTCGTTCACATGCGTCGGATACGTTCCAGTTTATAGTGATCAGTCTCAAGGGATCGCTCTATGAACGAGGCCATTCTTTGGTTGGGATTTACCGAGACCAGGACGTCAACAGTTCTCGTACTCTGACGTTAGACGTGAGTTTTCGCAGCTGTGCTATTTACTGCGTTTGGTGCTGACGCAATGCTCACAGCTAACTCAGTATGACGACTGAGGACTGAGAGTATAGGATGTTGCGGTTGTCGGACTTGCTCGCGTGTCTTAACGTTATACCAGTGTAATTTGTAATCGCGGTGTGCTGATGTGTACGATTCTCTGGACTGGTAGGATTTACAGAGGGTAGCGAGCGACAAGACTGACCGTGTACGCATTATACAGCACGAAGAAATCCAAAAACGTCAAATGGCATAAATAACGACATAATCAAGTAGTAAGGCATGATGCACAAGAATGTAGGATACCGTAGACGAAGGTTGATGAATACGCGAATCTAAGGTCCGTCAGATCGACCGAAGGTGGTGTTGCTAGCTTGTCGGAGAGGCTGAGGGCGCAGATGACCCGAGGCAGCAGCGGTGAATGGGTCTTCCTCTTGTTGCTGAGGTGTATCATTGAAGTAGGAATGGATAATGGACATGTGTCCAGGGGTCACCTGCAGAGCAGGTGGAGAGGGGAAGTCGGACAACCCGGACATCCGAGATGTGCTAGTAGTGGAGGTCATGTAGCTGGAACGAGTGACGGTGGAGTTGGGTATTGCTAGACTGGATTGAGAAACAACCCTTCCGCCAGGCTCATCGTGGCGCGTAACAGTGAGCTCCTCACGAGGCTCTCCTGGATTGCCAGCGATCAACGACAGGTGAGCCGACATCCTGTGATCCGAGGACACTGCAGGCGGCGTGAGGTTTGCCTCAACAACACCGAGACGAAACAGCTCTTTATTGCATATGAGAACAAGCTCTCGAGTAGGATAAGCAAAACTCACCATTGCTGTCGCCTTCCAGAATGGATGAAGCACGCGATGACTCTACGTCTTCAGGTATGTTCATGGACGGTTCCAGCGTGGACGAGTTACCCCTGTCACTCGGAAGACGAAGAGGCAACGTCGTCATATGAGGAGAATGATCAATAGAACCGAGACCATTTTCGCGCTGGTGACCAGATTCAAACGTACTATAAAGCGGGCGCGGTGCTTTGAGCCCGCCCACTTGGCTACTCCACATAGGCGAGCTCTCATAGCTTTTGGGTCGTCTAGAGTCGGCATCGTCCTTGAGTGCTTCCAATTCTTGGCTTAGTTGACGAGCGAGAGTAGTGAAGCCACTGCCTGTTCTAGCTCTAGGCGATATATGGCCATCCACCGGCGCAGTGCCGCTGGGGTCGCGCGCCAGGACCTCCTTTAATTTTTCGCTTGATGGTGTCCTGCTCGTTTCGTTAGGGGAGGGCCTGTAGAAAAGATCGCGGTAGCGTTCCAAGTCATCCGATCCGCCGAACCCAGGGGGTGAGTATTGCACAGAAGAGGCCAGGGACATGACCTCGGGCGAGGACCGACGGGGAATCTCGGGCACGTTCGGGAAAGAGGGGTCGCGATTATAGTGAGACTCGAGAGGAGAGGAAGCCACCGTGTGGTTCGACAAAGGCTCCGAGGAGTGGGTAGGACGCTGGAGGAATGGTGGCCTATTCCCTTTTGGCCCTGAGGACGGAATGCTGACAAGTTGCTCTGAAGACCCGGCAACACCAAGACCCGCGTGATTACGCAGAATCTCTAGTCTGTCTTCCTCCAAATCCCGTGACGCGAAGAGCCCATGGCCTTCGCTGGTACCTAAGCCACTGTCTCTGCTGCCCCTCCTTCTCAAAGTATAGCTCAAAGCTTCCCCAATCCCCAGCACTGAGCCGCTGCTCTGATGCTTATTAGCGTAGGCATGCCTGAGATCTCCGGTACGGTAGAACCGTGCGGAGTCTATTGCCTTGTCAGATAATAGGCCATTCCGTTCCTCTGAGATCAATCCGTCCATCTTGCCTGATGGCAAGTGAGCATTATGAGGTCTGCTGCCCGGTTCAGGTGGTGCCACAGGATAAGGATATGATCCCTGCGCATAAGGATGCACGATCACGTGCGGCGGTAGTCGATGACGGATAGCGACATCGCTAACATCCGCCAGAGGAAGCGGGAACGCCACTTGGGGCGACGATAGGTGAGGTCCAGCGTAGTCAGCCTTAGGAGGTACGGGATGTGCTGTTTCAGGTTCTGGCCTGCTATTGGGATTACCGTACAAAGCATACGGGTGAGCCGGGAATCTAATCGGCTCTTGCCCCTTTGAATGATCATCGGAGGGCGGAGGGGAGGAGAGAGCGATGCCAACATTCGAAGCTGGCACACTTAAGCCTGAAGGAGTGGGCGACGACGCTGGCACACCGATAGGTTCAGCCCTCCCTCCCTCTGCGCTAACTATGGCGAGAGCAGCAGATGCAGGGGAGAAGACTCCACCATTCGCAGCTGGGCCCACGACAATAACCCGCTCTCCAGCGGAGTTAGTAGTCTCGCCAAACTGCACTATCCGAGTCCCGTCAACGTCATCCAGAGGACCCGTAGGACGCTCAGCAACCGGAGTAACTAGGTTGTCAGATGAATCAATACCACATAACGCCGCGGCGCTCTTCGCAGCCTTCAGAGCTGACTTACCCCAGCTCTCATTGCGTGAGTGACCACGCTTGTCATGGGAAGTTTGCGAAAGCGAGTGCGAGTGCGAATGTGAGTGCGAGTGAGTGCGAGCATGGGAAGTTGCCGTGGTAGTTTTCCAGGAAGTGGTGCCGACTCCGCTCGAGCTGGTCAAGTTGCTGGAGGTCGTGGGAACGTGAACAGAGGGTGCCGGAGCTGCTTGGCTGCCCAGAAGGGTGCGAGCAGCGAGCAAGTCGAGCTTGCTCTGGACCTCCCCGCCGAAATCCTTCCGGCGAACCCGTGGGTGACCGGATGTTAAGGACTTTGCACGATTGCGAGAGACAGATCGTGTCCTTTTATTCTGGAAAGACTTTGTTGCTTGCTCTTGCCAGGCCTTGCGGTCCTTATCCAGCTGCTCCCCATCCGCAAGCACCCTATAAGGATTATGAGAAAGAGAGGGAACCCAGCAATAGATATCACTCACTTCGTCAAAGATGGTATGGGACTGGGCAAAGCAAGATCGTCCTGAGCGAAACTCTTCGGACGAGGGGGCCGCAGTGTACTTCCACCGGCTGGGGGTTCGGCGCGAGCAGTATCAGGCGGAGCATTCGCACCGTCCTCCATCCTCGTAGACTGCCCTATCCGCTGGTTGCTCGACGCGGAGGTGACAGTATCACCTCTCTGTCTCCCCTGCCGCCACGCACCACCCTCGGACAACAGATCCGCTGCAGAACGCGACTTCGGCAGCCGAGTGACAGATTCCTTGCCCTTCATGCTCCCAGTAACAATAGCGAACGGCCCTTTCTCACTAACCGCGCTCAGGGGAGGCTCGTCGCGCTCCTTCGCTGGTGAGGGCCAGACGGGGCTGCCAGGAGGACTGACAACGCGGCGGCCCCACCACTTCGCCTTTGCTTCCTCAATCTCCTCGGGGTCAGAGTCGCGGACCTTAAAGCGTGGTCGAGGAAAGAGGAGCGCGTCGCACCATGTTTCGGGTGACAGCCACCTGTCCTTGCCTTTGGGTACGGGTGACGCATGCCGCCCTTCCGGCGTTAGCTGTTCGCCCCGCGCGACTCCGCGGAGGTTGGGCGTAGAGATGGATGTGAGAAGGGAACCACGAGGGGAACGTTTCAGGTATGTAGGCACCTTCGTCCGTTCACCCTGGTCTGAGATTGAGAGCTTGATGCCGGGGACTTCGCGGCGACCAAAGGACATGAGCTTAGGGGGGTTATAAGGTACGGCGGAAGGTGAAACTGGCGGAGCGCTGCGTGGCAAAGCGAAGGGTTGCGCGACGCTGGTCCCTGCAAGCGCGTACGGGTGTCTCGAGGGAGATTGGGGCTCCGGGAAAGGGTGATATTCGCCCAGAGAAAGAGGGGAGAGGGTGTCCAAGGGAAACAAAGCTTTCTTGGGTTGCGGTCCACGGGGAGACAGGTTCTGCGTCACCAGTTGGGGGCGTAGTTGCGATGCGGGTTCAAGCGCAACGTAATGCGGTTGATACTCTTCCTCCGCCTGAGTGACTCGCCTCCCCCGCTTGCCTTGAGGGAAATCTGTTGATGCGCTGTGTCGGAGTGTTCTGCGCGATCCCTGGCCAAACGTGAAGAAGCTCGCGAAGCTCATACGGTTGTTCGACTCGTTCAACGAGTAGGGGTCAACGACCGATGTGCGCGCAGGCCGGGGCGACTCGCCAACGCCGCCAGTGCCGTCCCGGTTGGTGTAGGAGGGTATGGGCGGACGCTGGTGCATACTTCGCGCTCCGTGACGCTGCGATGACCCACCAATGCTCTTGCGCGGTAGATCTGTGGAGAGTTAGGTTACACATGAGGTTTGAAGGGTGTCTCGCTCACCGCTCTCGATAGTCCCCTCATTGGAGAACCGCACTCCATGTCCGTCCTTCCTGTCTTCGTTTGCGTACCTCTCGTAGTAATCCCGATCGCCACCTATTCCCTCGTCGCCATGTCCATCTACGGGGTATCCCCAACTATCGCGGTCGCGTTCTGGCGGCTCGGGTGGCGGCTCGTATGGCCCATTATATGGAATGTAGTCGGGGTCTCGCTCCTCTTCATGTACATTATTCGCGTCTCCGCCTTTTAGCCCGCGTCCGAGACTGAAACGGGTAAGCCGTGACCGAGGGGCCCCCGAGTGCGTCCTGGAAGACATTCCGGGCACCGACCGAGTATTAGGAGGTATCCTGATGACAGACGTCGATGCGCACATTCTGACAGGTTGATAACGGGTTACCCACCTTCAAAAGAGTGTGCCGTAAGGCTAAAGAGAGACTGCGAAACGAATACCAATTAACATGCTGCGAAAGTCGCCTCAGTTCATCACACTCGCTGTCAATCGCATCCAAAATACTCACCTCAGCACTGCCAGCACTCCGTCGTCGTACGTGGCGGTCCTCGAGCAATGCGCAATGTCCTACGTTATAGGATGAAATCAGAAAGGATTGACCAAAGAGGGCATGTGGGAATCCTTTAGGGAAACTACCGCCGTTCATCCTTTCTTTTCCCCTGATCTTCACTTCTGTGCCAGAAAGGTATTCGCGACGCGGGCCTAAAGATAAGATGCAGAGACTTGTATACTGACGAACATGCTTCCAGAGCCCTGAGTGTGTTCGCATCATCCTGCGAGGGAGGGCGATAACAGGCTCATGCTACCGATATATCGCGTTGAGTACAATCCACACTGGACACCTGAATGGCATACGAAGGTATGTGGACTTGAAGCTTGAACGCCTGAGCATCGTGTGACTTATAGTAATGGCTGTCGGTAGAGTCTCGTCTGTGATACATCGCGCATATACAAATGACCTCTAGCTGCCCTCCAATCCCCAAATCACAACGCAGCTGGTTCATGGATGGAGACAACTCTTCCAAGACATAGTGAAACTTCACAAGAATACCGAGTTGCCACCAAGCGGGTGGACCTGGAAGGCATCCTCGACCTGAACTAGCCCGTATGAAACCGTCCGACCTCTCCGAAGAGCTGCTGATCGACGTCTTTGAGCTCGCCGAAATTCATGCTCTCGAGAACTCAAAACGAACGTAAGGCAGTGGTTGTTTCTCACGAGTTGTCGCATATGTAACAGGTGGCCCGTACCATCCCGCCCTTGTAGCCGACCGACTGGTGGCTTCTTTTGATAGGTCCAGCTCTCGTTTCACGGATCTTCTCGTTGATCTACGTGACTTTCCGACCGAAGCGGATCAAAAGCCGGCGAGGGATTTCAAGGTCATTGCCAAGGTTTCTGTTGAAGGTTATCCATAGTTTTGGCTTCGACGCTGGCGCCACCGAATTTGATGCGTATCCAAGTACTTGCCACCACTGCACTTGACGCTACAGCCAACGACGGGCAATTCCAGATTTCTCCATCAAACATGACATTCATTTCAGCGGGAATGCCGAGCATGACCTCTCTTCATCGGAGAGGCTGTGGCCCACTTCGCAACATGTCTCATCCCACGTTCCTAGACAGGCTCAACCGTTAATGTTGGCTCGTGGACTTGCCCGTCCTGCAGCTTGACGCAGATGGCAGGTCTCCCGAATAGATTGTCTTATCTAACCTGTGGGCTCTAGGAGTTCGCTTCGACAAAGATCCCATAGTCAACTTCCATGCGCCTCCTCTTGCTGCTTTGCCTGTCGATGATTCTTCTGGGAAGTATTCGGGCCAAAGGTCTCAGAACTGCCATCCTCGAGTGTTCCGATTGGGCCGTCTACGAAGCCTAAATCCTCGTATCTGCATATGCTGAATTTTCTATCGGAGATATGTAGGCCAGCATCAGCTTGGGTGGCAAGGCTTCTTCGACTCTTACGCCTATATCTTGACTCTGCCGTTGCCCTCCAAGCGATTTTTCTCGAGTACGGAGCAGAGCCGAATAGCTTCTAGCAGCGACTCCTGGAACCGGACACTGGTGGTAGGTACTTTATATATGTCCGAAATCGAATCAGTCCGCTTTAAGGGGAGATTATGACTTTAACCGGATGATGGAGTGCATTGAAGAGCTTGCCAAAGCGTGCCATTCTATCTCGAGACCCTCGCTACCTGTGCAAATCAGTTGGACTGGAAGTTGAGGTAGCTTTCCGTAACAATGTCCGGCTTCCGTCTGATTACAGAGGGGTGGTACCGTTCTCGGAGCGGGAGATGTGTATACCTGTTGCTTACTGGCATGAAGTACGGGCTGACAGTACCGTTATCTGTAGAAATCCTTGTATCGACCGGTGCGCGAAACAAACAACTCACGAGGTATTGAGTAATGCCAGCAGAAATGACTGTATCTACAGTTATCCTCCGTTGTCGCATTGAACCTCGGTCTAGAAATCAGGAAAATTCCAGATGCGAGACAGTTGGTCAGTACAGGTAGGAGCGGACCTCTCAGGTAGTATGCTGAATTACTGTGGCACAGGACTTTCGAATTCTGAGGGTATTAATCATTTTATAAGCTTCAAATATAACACCTAATGCGATGTGAGGAGCCTCTATCAAGATGGTGTTCGGGCCGCCCTCCCGGGCCGGTTACCCGGAGATAGCATATATACGCGAGTCGAGGAGAAGGTCCCCGCACTTCGTCGATATGGCTTGCCCCAACTTCAAGCTAAACACTGGCGCAACCATCCCCGCTGTTGGTCTCGGTGAGTGCAAATTCATAACGATGCGTCAATATTGGTGTCAAATATCAGATCATAGGGACTTGGCAGTCTAAGCCTGGTGAGGTGAAGGATGCCGTAGAGTACGCCTTGAAGGAGGTTGGATACAGACACATTGACTGCGCTTGGTAAGCAATAAAGCTGACAAAGGAGGTACTTGATGCTCAACTTAGAGTTCTCACAGGGCGTACGGGAACGAGAAGGAAGTCGGTGCCGGGATCAGGGCGTCTGGTGTTCCCAGGTCGGATATCTTCGTGAGTAACAAAGCTCAATCTATTAATGTGGTGCCGTCATTTACATCTATCGTGCGAGTCAGATAACGAGCAAACTATGGTGCACGTACCACCGAAAAGTCGAGGAGTGCCTCGACCAAACCTTGGCTAATCTCGGAGTTGACTACCTCGATCGTAAGTCTCATTTTACCCTGATATTTCAACGGAATCTTCAGCTATACAATTAACAACTAGTCTACCTGGTTCATTGGCCCGTCCCTCTCAATCCTAACGGCAACGACCCTGTCTTCCCCAAACTCCCCGATGGCACTCGCGATATTGATTGGGAATGGAGCATTAAGGACACCTGGAAGCAGATGGAGGCCGTCTACAAGAAAGGCAAGGTCAAGGCCATCGGTGTCTCCAACTTCTCCGAGAAGAAGCTGGAGGAGATGTTGCCCACGGCCGAGATCGTACCTGCGGTCAACCAGCTCGAGATTCACCTTTGGAACCCGCAGCACAAGCTGATGGACTACCTGAAGAGCAAGGGAATCTTGCCCCAGGCTTACTCCCCACTTGGTTCGACGAATAGTCCGATGCTTAAGGACGATGATGTTACCCAGTATGCGCAGAAATATGGACTGCAGCCTGCAGATATCCTTTTGGGTTATCTGAGTAAGCGATAATCGTTGTCGCTAGGTGGACCCAGCACTGACAGTTTCCAAGTCGCGAAGGACATCGTTGCACTTCCCAAGTCCGTTACTGCCGCGCGTATCAAGTCCAACTTCACCGGCGCTCTCGCTGCCGCGTCGAAGTTGACAAATGAGGACATCACGAAGCTTGACGCTGTCGCTCCTGGCGGCAAGCAGAAGCGATTTATCGCCCCTCCGTGGGGTGTCGACTTAGGCTTCGACAACTGGCCGTGAGTAGGATAAAGAGATGTATCATTATTTTGTAAGTGAGACTGTATCTGTAGAATCCATAGGAAGTCTAAGAGTAGGCTGTGAGATCCTGGATGGGCGGAGTCTATGCTCTACAAGACTACATTATATTTGTTACAGGACAGCGAGGACGAGAGAATAGCACGGGACTATAACTAAGTAAGATAACTAGGAGAGCATAGTCTCGGAACGGATACGGAGGTAGGCCTTCTACCAGTCAAGCTCGGCCGGGAAGAACTTGGCGATGAGCTCTTCATAGTACGGTCGCAGTTTCTCCGGATCACAGCGCTCGTCGCTCTTACTGTAAAGATCGTACGGATTGAACGCCTTGACTGCCTCCAGGTGCTTCACGTCCTTGTCATTCATAAGGTGGTTGTAGGCGCCTTCACGGTGCCATCTGATACGCGGACCAAGGTCAGATGTCTGTGGCATGTGTTATGGAAGACGGGATGCGCACGGGTAGAAGCTATGATAACGGATCATGGCTAATGCCTCTTCGGGGAGAGTGCTCTGGTCCTTGAGGACGTGGTACAGATACTGCAATTAGCGTTAGTGAAAGACATGGAAACTGTAGATAAGGAAGCCGCACCTCATCATGTCCCCAGGACAGCATCACGTTTTCGAGGCCACAATGAGGCTGGTAGATCCCGTACTCGGAGCTGTAGATGGGGTCAACCGCATCTGGATTTGCAGCGAAGGTGTCGGGGTAGATGGCTTTGTCCGAGAACTTGCAGCCGACGACGAAGGTATCCTGGATTCAGAAGGCCGCACATGTGAGTTGTAAGTAGCAAGAACACGGGATTCATACGCACCCCAACGACGTCCCACTGTCCCTCTGAACCGAAGAGGAATAGCAGCTTGCCAAGGTCATGGACGAGACCGGTGATCTGCATCCAGTCGGGCTTGCCGTCGCGCCGGATGGCCTCGGCAGTCTGGAGGAGATGCTCAATTTGGGAGAGCTCGGTCTAGGCAAATGAAACTTAGGGCAAGTTAGGAAGGGGAACGCATGACGCACATCAGGGTCTGACTCGTCGACAAGCGTGTTGAGCATCTCCATTGCTTGCCAGATTCCCATCCGAGCACGCTTCTTGCTTTTGTAGTCGACACGGGCTTTGATATTAAAGTCTACGGTTTGTTTCTCTGGCATAAAGTCAGCATACACGACGCCAGGGCATGTGCCACATATGACGGCGTACCATGCTGTTCTTTGTAGAAGTTCTTGACGCGATCGCAGGCCTCTTCGTACTGACGGAACTGCGTCTTGTCTTTTGATGCGTCGAACTCCGATTCGCAGTTCCAAGCCTGGCCTTTGAGGACGTTCACTGCAAGATAGATGGTCAGCTATGACAGCCTCTCCGATTGCCAAAATCGCATCTCCACCTACCATTGTCAATAGCGTCCGACGTGGCGTCGAACTCGCGGACAGTCTCGGCTGCGACACTAGGCATGACAGGCAACGAAGAAAGAATGGAATTGGAAAGTCTAGAGGGGGGTTAAGTGAGAGGTCGGAGGAGGAGTGAGAATGGTAACGCACCGTATACTTATACTCTTGCTGTGGTTCTGTCAAGGTCCTGTGAGACTTTACACGGCCTACGGTGGAAGTCGTGTAGTAAGAGAAAACTGTCCAAGTGACTGCCACTGCAAACAGCTATGATTTCATACGCAGTTACCTTTATCGTCAGCGCCTTCGCATGCCTAGTGTGCCGGTTCCCTGATGGATATTAAATGGCTCCGCTCGCATGACTGAAACGCTGGCAACTGTTGGATAGTCTCCAACACCCTCCAACACGTCCGAATCGTCGCAGGCGGTAACAATAAAATTCAGCGGCAGCAGTGCCACCGGCCACAATGGATCGTGGCCACTCACCGGTACTAGTACTTAGTACCGTGGCACTCATTCGTCGGGTCACGCACCCAGATTCAATTGATTATTATGTACACAAGCGTGCATCGTTCTCCTGAGTCTGACTACTTCCTCTGCTGGTTGTCAGTCCTAGCTGCGCTTTGTTATCCCGACTGAAATGTTCTGAAGATGCGCGCCCTGGTGAAATCAGGTTTCATAGTTCGGACAGCGGTCGCAGTACCGAGGTGCATAGGCCGCTACGTCTCGACACGTCAGTTTCACCAGGATGGGTCATTCGGGTATAGGACAGCGAGAGAAGTGGTCGTGCCCGACTGTGAGTTTTCATGCCATGAGGGTTGCGCTGGGGAAGCAGCGGACGGGGCATCTCCTTATAATTAACTCTTCGCGGGTGCTGTAGACACTACTGCTCAACTGCAGAACAGAACGGAGAATGCACCTCTTCTACGATATGTGGATTCAATGCGTATGCATGGGCACCGCGCTGCCCGCGTCGACCCCTTAGACTTAATGCAGCGAGAGGAGGTTGCAGCCCTCAACCCGACTCGGTACGGTCTGGTCGACGAGGACAAGGAATATAACGTCAATGGTATAATATGGACATCACCTGCTGCTGAGCAGTCCGACAAGGAAGAGCGCTGGAAGCTGCGCGATATTGTCCGTTACCTCCGCGCTGTGTATGTCGGGCGGATTGCATACGAGTATATGCACTCTCCGAGCAAGACGGAGAGGTTATGGTTCTCGCACTTACTAGAATCGCAAGACTTGACTAGCTCAGCTCCTGCTGATCAGAGGAAGCGCATACATGCTATCCTGGCCCGAAGCGAAACGTTCGATCAATTCTTGCAAATGAAGTTCCCCAATTTGAAGCGATATGGCCTGGAAGGAGGGGAGTCGATGCTGCCTGCCCTCGATAACCTGTTTCGGATATCGTCCCATGGTGAGAACGTTCACAAAGGCCTCAGGGAACCTACTCAACAAGTTACGATTGACCAGCTGGTATTCATCACATTGTGCTGGCAATGCCTCACCGAGGAAGACTGAATTTGCTTACGGACATACTCGAGTACCCTCCTACGGCCCTCTTTCACAAGGTTAAGGGCGGCAATGAATTTCCGGAAAGTTACAACGTCTCAGGAGACGTCATAAGCCACCTTGGTATAGTAATTTCATGGCTCTTTTGCCAATGGACTGACTGTTGATCCAGTCTCGTCGCCCGAGCTTCAGTATGACGGTTCGAACCACCCGATCAAGGTTTCTCTCCTCCCGAACCCCTCTCATCTTGGTACGCCCCCATCAGTATACAATCTTCCGTGCGGACACTGATGACCTCTGCAGAGGCTGTCAGTCCGGTTGCTCTGGGAAAGACACGCGCAAAGCAATACTCCCTCCTTAAGACGTCTCCGGAGGACTGCATGCTCGGTGACAGAGTAATGTGCGTGCAGCTGCATGGGGACGCCAGTTTTACTGGTCAGGGCGTGGTCATGGAAACACTTGGACTGAGTACGTATCGAGAAGGTTCTCAGGCTAGGAGAGAAGGCTGAGACACTATCAAAGGCAATCTGCCACACTTCACCAGCGGCGGAAGCGTGCATATTGTGGTTAAGTACGTATAGTTATCTTCTAGGTCATGCTCGATTTTGACTGATCATGGACGAATGAATCTTTCTCCAGCAATAAGTAAGCGATTGGTCTTTTTCTTCCGGTGTGCTTCAATGCCATGCCTTTTTTTGCGCAGCATTGGTTATACAACCCCCGCGTCAGAGGCAAGATCTTCCCTGTACTGTTCGGATATCGGGAAGATGATTCATGCTCCGGTCCTGCACGTGAACGGTGACTACCCCGAAGGTTAGAAGCCTTTTTTCCCGTAGCTGTTCATATTTTCAATTGACCTCATCCAGATGTTGCCAGGGCAGTCGATACAGCCTTTAAATATCGCAACTACTTCCGCAAGGTGTGCCTTCTCTCTGTAGGGCTGACATTTGCCTACATCTCTGAATAAAACAGGACGTCATCATCGACCTTATTGTCTACCGTCGCTGGTAAGTAGTCCCTTGAGCGCCTTAGCTTAGTGTCGACTCGTATATATCCACATTCATTAGGGGTCACAACGAACTGGATGAGCCAGCATTCACTCAACCCCTGATGTACGGACAGATCCGGTCACGCAAGTCCGTCCCTCAGCTGTACGAAGATAGGCTCATTGTAGGTCCACCTTCAGTGACTTCTCATCTTCTTCTCTCATATTTTGCAGGATGAAGGCGTTATCTCGAGGGAGGACGCAACGGCACTGCGCAGCTCCTACAAGGCCCATCTGGATAAGCAGTTGTCGAAGGTAGATGAGTATGTTCCCAAGGTCAAGCTAGGGCAGGGTCATTGGAAGGGCATCGTTTGGCCTGCTGACCCCGCAGCCGACCGGGATCCTGACACAGGGCTAGACGGGGAGGTGTTGAAGGGCATAGCAAGGGCAAGCGTTGCTGTCCCAGATGGATTTGTGAGTCAACCGGACCAGCGTGCTATTTTTCGCTGGACTTCTGACTTTAGTATCGGTCAGAAAATCCATCCCCGGCTGCAGAGACACGTAAAGCATCGTCTGCAGAGTGTGGAAGGGGGTAGTGGTCTGGATTGGGCTACTGCCGAGGTAAGGGCATGAACGGCGGCGGAGACGTCTAGCCATTTCACAACTTTTGTTTGCTTTCCTTTAGGCGATGGCCTTTGGCTCTTTGATGCGGGAGGGATGTGACGTCCGGATTTCTGGGCAGGACGTTGGTAGAGGTAACGCATTCTCTTCAGTTACTCCGATAGCGATAGGGGTTTATAATGATGCTATGCAGGCACTTTCAGTCATCGGTGAGTCTGCTCATCTATACATATTCTGATCAATGCAGCGTACTGAAAATTCGTATCAGGCATGCCATGCTCGTGGACCAAGAGACCGAGAAAGTTGTCATCCCTCTTAATCGGGTGCTGGACTCGGAAGGCAAACTTGAACTTGCAAACAGTGCATAACATTCCTCATTCCAGTTCCATTTCTAGCTCATATACTCATTCGTTTGTTCTTTAGGTTCTCTGAGCGAGTTTGCGGTCCTCGGTGTCAGTAACTTTACAATTATGTATCTTTTATCCTCTGACGGGGATATCATCCCAATAGTTCGAGTATGGCGTGAGTTGGGAACGGCCCCATCTGCTCCCCGTATGGGAAGCGCAGGTTTGTCTGTTCCCAGGGTCACTCTCGGATCTGGCTGACTATTTTTCAGTTCGGGGATTTCTTCAACGGCGCCCAGGTACGCGAGCCGCACATTTACTCTTGCTCAAGGTTTCATTTCATGAGGATAGATCATCATTGACACGTTCGTTTCATCTGCCGAGAGTAAGCGAGACTTGTTCAACCTATCTTACTGATGACAAATCTATACTGTAGCCAAGTGGCTCAAACAGAGCGGCCTTGTCCTGCTTCTTCCTCACGGTCTGGATGGAGCAGGCCCTGAGCACTCTTCCTCTCGGATCGAACGATTCCTTCAGGCGAGTATCCGTTTCCCCTCCCTCCATCCCGTTGCGCTCTAACACCTGCTTCTTGTAGCTCACGAATGACCGATTTGACGACGCACATGAAGCGAACGTCAACATGAGCGTGGTGTTCCCGACGACTCCAGCACAGTACTTCCACCTTCTTCGGAGGCAGATGAAGAGAAACTTCAGGAAGCCCTTGATCGTGGCTGCTCCCAAAGGACTGTTGCGCCTTCCCGTGCGTATCATTCGGTAGTCGAGACAGGTCTGAGCAACCACACTCATCACCATTTTTCGCAGGCGGCCACTTCTGCTCTCGCAGATCTAGCTTCTGGGACGATGTTCCAGCCCGTGCTGGATGATCCCTTCCCTGAATTGGGTAAGGCGAACGTCGAACGAGTTGTCGTTCTATCCGGCAAGCTTTACTACGAGCTCGCCAAGTCGCGACAGGAAAACCTGGGCAAGACCGCCCTGATCCGCATCGAAGAGCTCTGTCCTTTCCCCTTCGCCGATCTGCGCCGCATCCTCGGTTCCTATCCCAGTGCGAAGGAATTCATGTGGGTGCAAGAGGAGCCGCGGAACCAGGGAGCGTATATGCATGTAGCGGGTCGTATCAGCCATGTGCTCCGGTCCATTGGGCACGACGGGGAATTGGTGTTTAAGGGCAGGAAGGAGGATGCAGTACCTGCGCCAGGTGTTGGAAAGGTGTATCGCACACAGCAGGAGTTGGTAGTGAAGTCCGCGTTTGAGTGATCGTGCGGACTCTGCGTAATGGCACATAGATTATTCGATTGTCCCAGGACGGGACTTTCTGTGTCTATTAAATTAGGCACCAGGACTCCCGGACGTTGTGCTCAGTGACAAGATAGGAATTGGCAAGCACGGGAGCCGTGTCTGCTCTCGGCGTACTCTCGGCGTGCGTCTCTAGTCGAAGCCATCCGATGGACACGTGACTGGAAGGTGTGGCACGCTAGTGTTTTCTTGGGCTACGTGACTCTTCCTGCAGGATGTCCAAGACAACAAAGGCTTCTATGAGTTGAAAGCGGTCTTCCGCACACCCTAACTGACGAAAGCAAATCTATTGGTGTACGCTAGAAATACAGATATATCAAAACATTGATAATGGCTACAGCGGCGTCGTCGGGCGCACAAACGACTACAATAGATAATTCGTATCTTTAAAACAAGAATAAGCCCGATCAGTATCCATTCCGATCCAAAATCCAATAAAGTGGGCCACGAAAGCAAGGACGCCACGACCATACATGCAAGAAATTAAAGATGGGGTAACGACGAGGAGATAGGAAGTGGCTTCATCACGTTAATATACGTTCTCTGGGATCATTTCGCGGTATGCGTAGTCCATTGGAGCAGAGGCGACGGGGGCGTATGCGGTGGGGTCGTACATGGCGTACTGGAGCCCCGGGCTCGTCGGCACGGAAGCTGACTCGGGCTTTGGCGGGTAGGAGTACTCGTGCTGCGGCATTTCGTACGTGGCGTGCATGTCGATGGGCGAGGGGTAGTCCACTTGCTGCTGGAGAAGTTGTTGCTCCTGGGGCAGGTCGAGCCCGAGGGCCCAGGCGTGTTGCGGCTGCGGCGCGTGCACTGGGACTGGCATGTCGGAGTCGGGCGGGGTCTGGCTCGTCCAGCTTTGTTCGGCCATCGAGTCTGTTGTGGAACTTGGCGCGGGGGAGCCGGAGTATTGGGAGGAGGGGAGGGACTGGTCTTGTGGGTATCCCCAGGGAGAGGTGGGGAATTGTTGGTAGGACTGGGTACTCGTGGCGGAATCGAGCTCAGGCGGGAGGGTAGCATCAGGCGGTAGACTCGTGTATAGACTTGCTAGGTTCTGGAAGAGCGGTCAGAAACTGCCTGCATTGCTTGCAATAAGGTACTTACGATGTTATTCGCTTGATTCGTATTCGTCGCCGCGAAGCTCTGCTCCAGGAAAGACTTCTCAAACAGACTAGCGTCCACATCCGGCACGGGACTCGGCTCTCTATCGAACTGCGCCTCGCCCATCCAATCATGGAACGCAGGGGCCGCCTCCTGCTGCCACTCATACCCCTGCAAGAACTCTGGCTGGTGCTGCATCATCTCCTGGTATCGATTACTATAGTCGCCCGGGTGGCTGGGCCACGGCAGACCCAACACAGCGTCTCCATCCATCTCCATAAGCCGCGGCTGCGCCGTCGACGCGCGGCGCGCATGGAGGTACGACCCCGCGGCGAAGGCGTCCATGTCAAAGGCGCCCGGCGCGGGCCTCTGCGAGCGCGCGATGGCGGCGACCGGGGTGCGCGGGCGCGAGAGCGTGAGAAAGGGCGCGGGCTGCAGCGCGATGGAGGTGGGCGGCGGGACGGAGGACGGGCGGCGAGGGAGGTTGAGGTACGGATGCGTGAAGTGCGGGTCCCAGACGGACGGGCGGCGGTCCTGCGGGGTCGCGCTTTCGGCGCGCATGTCGAGTTCGCGGACAGCCTGCGCGAGCTCGTCGCCCTTCTTGCCCTCGAGCAGGAGCTGCGCGACCTCCTCGCAGCGGCGCTCCTCGTCTGCGGTCGTCTTCTGCTTCTTCGCGTCGGCGCCGCGCTTCTTGTGTTTGTTGTGCACGGGGCGGAAGCGGTAGTCGGGGTGCTTTTTCTTGTGCTCGAGCTTTGCTTCTTTTGCCGCCTTTTCCCATACCGCCTTTTCCTCCAGAGGCAAGGCGCGCCAGCAGTTGCCTGCAGCCACAGACGCGTTAGCAAGGAGTTTCGGGAATACCCGGGGTCCACTATTGTGGCACAGACAACGCACCGATGATTTTTGATAATGAACCGTGGCTCGTCTCGATAGAGCCCGGGACGTGCTTCTGCTTTACAAACTCGGCTCTGAAGAGCATGAAGGCGTTTGGCGGCCGCGGTACGTAGCCCTGCGAGAGTCTCTTGCCAGGCGGTTGGCGTCTACGGGGTCGCGATGCTTCAGCATCTGGCAACTGGGCAGGTGGGAAGAGTTGTGGCACGGGCGATCTGGACTCTAAAGAGTCTGATTCGGGCGTTGGCGAGGGCGGCGAAAGGTAGGTGCCCGGAGTGACATTGGGCGCGAACTGCAACGGCTTGCCAGAGATGTTAATCGATACGGGTGATGGTGAGCGGACACCGTACGAGCCAGCCTTGACATGGATCAGGCCTGGCAATGGAGTCGCGATCGGTGAGCGATCTTCATACAGAATTGGGGCGACATACCATTGGCTATCGACGACCTGCGGCGTTGAGTGCTGTATAACCGTGTAGGCGGCATAATAGTGAAGTTCTGTGGCAGCGGGCGGAGAGAGGACAATAAGAGAGAAGGCAGCGGGAGACAATAAGGACAATAAGGCGTGCACTTTATATTCGAGCTAACGCCTCTCATCCCAGGATAACGATGAGGTACCGTCCATTTGGTAGGGGACCCCGAGAACCAATCTGCTGCATCAGTTCTGCTCGTTGCCGCGCGACGTCCCCGCCACTTGTCCTCTGACCATCACCATCTCCTGCGTCTCATCTCTGTTGCTCGCTGTCTGCTCATACCAAAGAATGGGCTGAAGAGTGGGATCACATAGAATGGGTACTCGAGGTCTCAGAGGCTTCTATCCCTTCGTCGCCCAATTCGGACCGTTAGCTTGTGCACGGATTAGGCAGCAACCTTGTAGTTCTCCCCGATACGTTACACGTGGAGGGGATCTCATCCATGAAGAGTCTCTCATCATTCCAAGGCCACGCGCAGTCTATCAGAACGTCCTTGGTCCCGGGTACACGCTCCGTCAACAAATCGTAATGGAATACTGCGGCGGAAGGTCGACGTGGACGAAATGCTTCCGAGATATCAACAGACTCAGATTTCAGTGGCATCGACTCTGCCACCTTGTAGCTGCCACCTTGTAGAATACCCGTTGTCAATCGTCGCCCTCGCACTGCCTTCTTAATCATCTCGGGCACCGCATTCTTGCAAGTATAGCATGTCTAGACGCGCTGGAATCTGCTCTAATGCCGCCGGCCGCCCTTGTTCCAATTATGCAAAGCCTCGGACCTCCCCGACCTGCATGCCTCCCGCGCCGCCGTAGCTGCAATGTCTCTTCACGTAACTCAGGGACCCCCTCCATTGTCTGGGAATTATGCTCCGGCCACCCACAAGTTTCATGGGTCTACCGCAGATAAAGGCCGTAACACTCTCCTGACGTTCAGCGGCGGACGCCTTCCTGCAGCATCTTCTGGACCCGAAACAGTCTGACGTCTCCGGTAGGATTGCAATTCCAACTTGTCTTCGCGCCTCTCCGCTTCCTTGTCCCGAAAATGGCATCTCCTTACTAGCCATTCTGGGGTTCCTACACCTACTATTCGCCCTTACTTGCTTCGACTCGGAGGCACTCACTGAAACGCATTCGTCTCGCCCCGGCCGCCTTGGTGACAGTGGTCTCCATTTCACCGAAGCCTGTTAGCTTCAGACTCGAGAAGCGGAACTCCTGATAACCTTCACGGATTGCCCTGCTTAGACGCCGCTCTACCCCTGATCGGGCGCTCCGTAAACACCGATTGTTGTGCTGCGCTATTCTGGTGGACGACCAGTAGCTTAACGAAGGGAAAAGCGGATTCAACTCACCGTCGGCCTGCTCGTCACCTTCCTCGAGACGCTATTCTCACACTGGACGATCCCACTCGAAGCGCTTCTGTCGTTCCTCAGGCGGGCACGGTTTCGTACTTGGCAAATAGCAAGCTCCTTGGGCCCCTACGTCCCCAGTGTCTGCGCACGGTGCGCCAATTGCGGCCTACTTGTCTGACAGCAGGAACCTGTCATCTACTGTAGACACGTTCCACTGTCGATCTCTTCGGTGAAGCAGATCTTGGACATGGCAGCATATCACTTCTCCTCTTCTTAGGCTGCTCCATATTTCGTCGTCGCGTCAGAAATTCCCGCCATTCTCCGGCGGGTCGTGAAGCTTGTTTTCCGCCGGAGACGCCTTGCCTGCGGGCAGTCCGCAAATTCCAACATTCCTCATGGGTATCCCGCTGTTCCGATCCCAGTCCAAGACCACTCATGACGCTTAATCTATCCCCCATCTGATATCTCCCCGCCACCCGACGCGCCTGATATCTGTTGCCCTCTACACTCAAGGATCATCAGGAAGCCCGACGCACCCTCGCTGATCATCTCTGTGGTTAGCAATGATGTGCCATGGCTGCGGGCTGATCTCGTTAGTATGTCGTGACTGTAGCAAGGGCGTGTTGGAGTGACTCGGACGACCAGATATAGGCGGACGGTGCTGGGCCGTTTGTGCGGTGAGATGGTCGCCAAGGCTCTCCGGTGATATTTAATCAGCGCAGGTGGGCGCAAGATCGAATGGGATTCTGCATGTATCCGTGTGGCGTCCTGCTTTCTCTTGCCACTCTGTCGCCTTTGTATCCCTCGCAGAACCTTCCATGTCCTGGACGTTATTACTCTCTGCAATGCGCGTGGTGTGCTTCAGTCTTGTCTGATGTGACGATGGTGCGAGGACGACGGGACAAGCTACTTGGGGTGTATTCGCACTGACGACCGTGCAAAGATTGTGGACGCCAACGGCTTGACCCTACATCGTCTCTCTTACCCAAGAAATCCCCGGAATGTACTGTAACCCACTACTCTTTCCTTCGTGCAAGCAGAACGGCACTGACTCTTGGCTGGAACTGCCTATTCCCCGCCGATCATAGAGAACACCAGGTGTATACGTCCAGAGCTTATGAAAGATATCCCGTTTTTAACTCGGCTGTGCTGGTTCTGTTCCTATCACGTTGCTGCTACTGTCGGGCCCCACGCAGCTCTGGCAGACCAGACACTGGCCGTGCGGGCGGCAAGGCGATTACTGGCGGCGAACGTTGTGGCGTGCCAGCAGGCGGGGTTGAGTTCGTCTGCCCAGTCCGCGAGATGAGTAACTGAGCCACGTCACGAAGCAGGGAGAGAACGCCGTATTTCCACCCGGGCATGCTAGAATGTCGCGTTTGAAAGGAAAGAGTGAGCGTTTCGACGCGACCGTCCTCAGTGGTTGTCCTCGTACCGCTCGCGGCCCGTACTTGGTCAGGCCGGTGACTCGCGGTTCCAGTATTGGCATGCGAGAGCGACGTTACCCGTCAGCGCGGCCGCGTCCCCTCTTGCCCGTTCCCTGCAGGACTCGGCTCTCGTACTTGGTTGACTCGGGCTGCGGCGCTGGTTTGCGCACCACCTTCTCTCGCTGTCTGCTCTCCTTCCTTATACACCTGTGTAACATAAGTGCTGCTCTGATGTCTGCGGAGTTTATTGTAGGAGCAGCCTTCGGCAATTTTTCCGTTGATATCGCCTCGCACGTTTTGATAGGGCTCCTGTTCTCCCCTTAGCGGTCGTCGGCACGCGCCTGATGATGTACTCGTATGATCCGCAACTGCGACCCTCGTCGGGCTTGCTCTCGCCAATACTGCTCTGCAACCGGGGCTGGAAAGGAATTTAGTTCTACCCGCATCTGCTCATATGTGCGCTAGTCGACGATACTCTCCGATACGTGACATCTCTTGCGTTCCTCGGGGACTTATGGCCCAAGTCCTCGGCAGTAGCGCAGCTCTGGTCGTCACGCTGGCTCTTGAGACGGTGCCGAGGAGACTGCAGCTGCAAGTCCGAGGTTCCCGGATGTCCATCGCGACCTCTGCGCCGGTGAGGTCAGTGCTCTATAATGGTGCTGTCGACGGCGTGTGGCGCATTGGAACTGGGTAGAGAGCATATGTTACAGTCCCTTTCCATCCTTTCGAACAAGAGGGAGAGGTTGTGGGTTTTCAAAATCGTTGTACAGGGCTTGGTCTGCTCTACCGGCTTTTATCACTCGCCTGCATTGCATATTGCTATCTGCTATATCTGCTATATATTTTGCGTGTAAAACATAAGGAGCTGCTTGCACCGATGGAGGGGGAGGAGATGAAGCTTGTGAGGTGTGTGGCTTATGCGGTGCATCCGATTTGTCTTCATTCGTCCCTGCCTCGATTGATACGATCTCGAAATATATAGGCACATGCGAAGCTGGCGAGACGTGCGTGATTATCGATTATGCCTCATAATACGAAAACTAACCCAGAGCCTGCCTGACAGCGCTCCCGTCCTCTTCTACAAATCCGACACGTCGCTATAGTCGGCTCCCTCACACCGGTCTCTTTCCCGAATGCGCACAGCTGGTCGACAAGCACCTATCCGACTACAAGGTCGGCCTCGTGGTTATCTGTGGCATGTAATCTTCCAAATAGCTAGCTATGGTAGTCTGAACATGAAGCGTTAAAGGTCTCCTTCATTGACATTGCAGAGAAATTATACATCGACACTAGTTCAATAAGTATGTCCGAGCTCAGTGATACAGGGTCAATTGACTTAAGCGGGGCGCCTAGGAACATCACGCGTCCTCCGTGCGCCTGACTTTCGCGTTCGGTCCCTCTGCATGATCTTCGTCCGATTCTGTTGGACGTGGCCGAACCAGGGGGACCACTGGAAAGCCAGCCCGCACTGCATTCGGCGGTGAAGTCACCCAGCTGCGCCATTCGAGCAGAGAAGGCCGCAGCTGAGGTGCATCCACGTTTAGCTGCTCTGCAGCCGCTCTCAAAGTCTCGTCATGTCCATTGAGCCTATCAAGAAGGTGAAGTATAAGATGCCCGCACGACCATCGGTCGGCCTTGATCGGGCTGTGCGGGAGCTCCTTTTCGACCTCAGGAGCCATCCATCCTTCTGTGCCGTTGTAGT